>JAFIRS010002999.1:0-164781 GCA_018342105.1 Gonioctena quinquepunctata
TTTTTGGCAAAATCCGAGAATTCGAAATGGCGACGAATTCTGTGTTTTTGGGGTCGGACATTCATGATGTTTTTGTCAAAATTCATGATTTCAAGATGGCGGCTCCAAGATGACGACGTTTTCTGTTATTATGGCCCAATTCCTTTCAAAATTGGTCTGTGGATTTGTTTGGGGTCGGAGCTTATCAATTTTTGTCGGAATTCACTGAGATGACGGATTTCATGAATGACTAAAAAGAATTGAATGAAAATGATTGAAAAAAAATTGAGACAAGCTTTTATACAAATGCACTAAAAGGAAAACATAATTTCTTTAATTGTTTGACCTAGGTTGTGAGTAGCAGATTCAAAAGCTAGCCACGAATATAAAATAGATATTCTTGTGCCGCAAGATTTTGAATCTACTACTCACAACCTAGGTCAAACAATTAAATATTTTTTTTTTCCTTTTTAGTGCATTTGTATAAAACTTCTTCTAATCATTTTTATCATTGATGAAATCTCCATTAATGTTCTATTTTCTTTGTTTTACAGGGATATTCCCGAAGATGTTTTGAACACATATTGCTGGATACACTCAACCTTCACTATTGAGGACGACTCACCCAAAGGAAAAACATCTGAAGTTGCTCTTGCACCTGCTATTCAAACTACAGGAGACCATCCAACCAAGCAGTTCAGATACTACCAGTGGGTTGAATTGTTTCTTTTCATACAGGTATGAAAACTGTCTAAGTGAGTTAAGATTTATATATACCGGGTGATTCTCCAAGGTGGCTCATCCCTATAACTTTTTTATTATCGAACATAAAAAAACGATATTTGAAGGTTGTGTAATACAGTTCAATTTACTTTTTTTGACATATTTACTTGCTTTGTCTTACTTCCGGTTTGACCTGGAAATGACCCAACTTTCGATTTTTAAATGGGACATCCTATATATTATTACTTATTTCGATCGAGAATGACATTCTAAATCCAACAACACCTTATTTACAATATTTGACGAATAAAGCCATTTTTATTCCAATTTTTATTTTTCGATCTAGAATATCATTGATCGTGTAAATCGCTTCATTCTTGATCAAGTAACATGGGAAAAACAGGACTTTGAGGCTTATGACTTCGCAGTGTTTGGGTGATATTAAAATTAATGTTATTACTGATATGAAAACAAGAGTGGATAAATTAACCCATCCTCTTTGAGAATACAGTGTTTGAATGAACTAAAAATCATACTTCTCGAAAATTCATACCCAAATTCTTTAGTTAATGAAATTATTTTTAGTTCTTCTTCACATAACATTCCTCCAATTCTAAATTCACCAAATAATAACAACATAAATAGAATAACTTATGAAAGTTTACCTCATATTCAAAATCTGACTCCAAAATTAATTAAAGTCCTCAATAACAATAATATAAAAATAGCAAAAACTAATACAAAAACAATTTCCAATCTCCATTCTAAATTAAAAACACCAATTCCAAAGGAATTCCAAAAATTTTTAACCTGTATTGATTGTCATAAAGTTTACATTGGTCAACAAAACAATTATTAAAAGATAGAAGGCCAAAAGTGATTGTAGAAGGTTTATAAGTCTTCTGCACTATCCAGTCATTCTATTGACGAAGATCATCGTATCGATTATAATAATTCAGAAATTTTAGATTTTGAAAGTGTCTTATCTAAAAGACTTTTTTTAGAAATGGTACATATCAACAAAAATGAAGATAATATCATTAATAAACGAACAGATATTGATGATCTGAGCTCTATTTATACTTATATTTTTCACAAACAAAATGAACTGAATTCAAATAATAATCCTCTATATTAATGTTTTTTTTCCATCTGTATATATATTTTGACAATTTGTAAAAAGTCAATTGACACTGTCTAAAAATGTTTCCTTCATGAAAGAAACTTCTAATGTCACTCTTTATGACTAATTTTTATTATTTTCATGTTGGTAAGTATAATTGTTAATAATATTATTCTGTTATTAGTCACACATATTGTTGATAAAGATAATAAACATTATTGAAAGCTTGACTGAAAAAACGAAGAACATCCATTGAATCGAACATACCTGACTGCTTCCCAAATAAAAATCATTTCCCTTGATATTTCATATATATATATATATATATATATATATATATATATATATATATATATATATATTCTGAATATTGAAAGTTTGGGTTGAACCACGTTTGATAACTCGACCTTTCGGCTCCCAATTTGGAGACATTTTCGATAAAAGTGGAAAAAATATAAATTATAATTGGATTAAAGAGGGAGTGATTTCCAACCCAGATTCAATCTGCCTACTCCTAGGTTATAGTCACTTAGGTGGAAGGTGATTTTTCTGAGGTCTCAATCTGCCTACTGCTCAGAAGTTGTCACTTAGAAAGAAAATATTTCCACCGAATCTCAATTTGTCTACTCCTCAGTTCGGATTTTAAGACTCGATACTGAGGTCTCAATCTGCTTTCTCCCCAGGTCCCTCAGAGAGACCTCAGACTGAGGATCAGAGAGTGGATGTGCAGTATTCATCCTAGGTGGATTCAATGTAGTGAAACTATGTGCAGGGCTTGGTTTGACAATTATCCTTCATCTCTTTATTACCTAATTTTCGTTTAGCTATCAACTGTGCGAAAACTATTGTAGATAGGAAAAAAAGTTTGGAACAAAATTTTTAGACTATTTTTCGCTTAGGATCAATTGTTTGTGAGTTATTCGCAGAAAAAGCATGCTTTCTAACTTTAACTGAAAAACATTGATTTTACAGAAAAAATTATCGGAACATAATAAAAGAAGTTTTGATTGTATAAAAAAAAGATCTCCTGTTTTTTTCGCGTCCGACAAACCGTTTAGATATATGACAAAACGCCCCCCCCCCCCGTGCCGCTCCTACTCAGAGTTATACTCAGGATCCCCCCCCCCCATCTACTTATTGCCGCACCTGACATACCTCTCAGTTTGAAGTGTTAAGTGTTAAGAGAAGTGCCATGTCTTCAATTTCAGCAATTCCGTCACTGGTTGTAACAATCTGTTGATCTGCAAAAATAATGAGTCCTGATTGGGACTTGTGAAAATGAGCTACTTGGTGGAAAAATAGTTGTAAGTTCAAAATCAATTCATATTTCTTGCAGAAGAAACCTCTGTCGATATCAAAAATCTGATTATAACGTGTCCGATTTCCCAAAACAAATTTAATAGTCTCCTCATAATCTTCCAGAACACAAGTATAGTTGACATCTTGTTTGCAATTCTCATCGATATATTCCTGAATGTTTAAAAATAAAGGCGTTGGAATCAAACTTACTGACAAAAGCTATTATCAAAACACTGATCGGCGTTTATTTTAATTGGAGTGACGTCCTACGACAAATTTCCATTATAAACTGTTGGTGCTAAAAATTGATCGAAATAGGTATCCTACCTTGAAAAATAAACTGTATTATACATGTTATAAACATTTCAGCACAAATAATAGGATTATACTGGATGAGCAATCTCATATGCCAAAAATATTCTTCCGGGAAAAGTCGATCGGATACGAAATATTCCGAAATATATCTCGAAGCAAGAGACTCCATCTGCGTGAGTGGATTGATTGGAACAATATTTCACGATATACACGTTATTCTTAGTACTATTCGGATCAGACAAACGGTGTATTTCAATCAACGTATCATTAGGTGAAAGAGATCGAGAATAATGAACTCAACTGCATTGGCGCACAAAATTCAAAGTAAATATATTATCTCCTTCAGATAACCTCGATTGAAGCATTAATGTGGGTGGATTGGTCTTTAATATTTTGGAAACAACCTCAATATAAAATTCTGATGCGTGTACTTGTGCACACGCGATAGAAGTTATTCTTCGTTCAACTTTCAACATTCAACTCTCAACATTCAACTCTAACATTCAACTTTCAATATTCAACTTGTTACGGTTTTGAAACAACATTATAATTATACCAAACGGGAGTAAAGGAATAAAATAATAAAAAAACTTTTTAAAGACAAGTTTTTTCAATTCCTAAAGTAAAAATAATTGCTTTGGATGTGTGACGTAGTTTATTTCGTGAGTTACAGATTCGCGCAAAGTTTTCAGCTCGAATACAAAAGCGACAAGCTTTTGAACTCACAAAATAACCTACCTCACACATCCAAAGCAATTATTTTTGTAATTTTCAGGGCATTCGAATAAGAGCTTGACTTTAAAAATGTTTTTTATTAATTATCTAGTTCTTCAATGAGGAGACCATCTGAAGATTAACTCGTCCGCCATCCTGGAGCTGCCATCTTCAATGTATTAATTTTGACCAAAAATCAATGATTTTTTACTAAATTCATAATTTCGTATCCCAAAAACCCCGACATACCAATTTTGAATAGAAACGGTCCATAATCACAAAACTCGTCCGCCATCTTCAATTTATAAATTTGACAATAAATTCATATTTTTCGACCCCGAAACCCCCATACCAATTTGAATTGATTCGGACCATAATTACAAATTGTCCGCAATCTAATTTATGAATCCATAATCTCCGACCCCGAAAACCCCCACATAAAATTTTGAATAGAATCGGACCATAATCACAGAGATCGCGCCATTTAGAGCCGCCATTTTGATTTTATGAATTTTGACAAAAAATTCATTATCTTCGACCTAGAAAACTCCCTACATTCCAATTTTGAATCGAATCGGACCACAATCACATATCTCGCTATCATGAAGCCGCCATTTTGTGTTATTCTCTAACAATAACGCATTGTCACCGGAAATATGAACACCTGCCAAATTTCACGTTAATCGTTAATCGGTAAAGTGGGTCGAAATTCAGTTGCAAGATTTGTCTCAAATATACTAATAAACTAACAAGTGAAATTGAATAAAATTTTGTAAAAAATAATTATCATTCGGCGCTTGGAAGAGATGCAATAATAGTAGTTTATGTAACAAGTACGGACTCGTCTACCGCCTCGTCCGTAAACATAGCGAATCGTCCGCGAAAGCTATTTGCGTACGTGTGATTTCGCGAAAATTATTTTTCGAGCAATTGCACGCGAAGTGAGTATTTCGCGTTCTCAACACAGTCCACGAAATTTAATTTCGCGGCCGTTACCATAGCAACGGCGCCAAACCAAACGTCACTACTAAATTTGACATTTCTAAAATACGACAATGACAAGGATTATTTTTTATTGAATGGAGCATTAATTTTTAAATTAACAACAAATATATACTTATATAATTTTTCAGGTATTAAAACAGAAAGCGCCGAGTTTATAATACTCTTTAGCTCTGGAGAAGTGCAAGATACTAAAATATTACTATCAGTATCAGACATATTTGTGTTTTGTCAAGAGCTGTTTCGAAATCCTTAGATGATAAAAATCAGGTGGACGTCATTTATACTGAGTCGTTCGACATAGTTTCCCATGAATTACATCTGAGAAAACTAAGTCGATTCGGAATTCCTGTGAAACTCCAAAACCTTCTGAAATGTTACCCCTCGAACAGAAATGTGTTTGTTGAATATGAAGGGAAAAAAAGCTTTGAGTTTATTGCCTGTTCTGGGGTGCCGCAGGGCTCAAACCTGGGACAACTTTTATTTCTTATGTTTGTGAACGACATTTGTCACTTCATAAAATCAAAAAAATTTCTTTTCGCAGACGATATGAAACTTTATAAAGAAATTCGAGATTCTACGGACTGTACCACATTACAACACGACATAGATAATTTAGTTGAATGGTGTGACTCGAATAACTTACCACTGAACATTAGCAAATGCAAAATTATGACATACTCACGTAGATCTCCAATTGTCCACAATTATTTATTGAAGGATACCATCATTACGAGGGTATCTGAATGTAGGGATCTAGGAATAACGTTTGACGCGAAATCAACGTTTCCGTCACACATAGAGGATATCACAAATAAATCTTCTTGGGTTTGTCATACGAAATTGCAAAGAATTCAAATCACTAGAAGCAATAGAATGCATATGTTTTGCTTTGGTGAGATCGAAATTGGAATACGGCAGCCAGATATGGAACCCGCATTATACAAAATACAGTGACAAACTAGAAAATGTTCAACGTAGATTTCTGAAATTCATGTATCTCAAAGTTCATGGTTCATATCCAGAAAGATACTGTGAGTATAATCTTCTCTTGAATGAATTCAATATGGTTTCTTTGAGAAAACGTCGTGAAAGTTCCGACCTTACTTTCATTCATAAACTTATACACAATGAAATCGATTCATCAACATTACTATCTTTATTGAACTCCAATATTCCTCGTTTAGCCTCTAGAACGAATCTTACCTTTCGTATTGATGTACCGAATTCCCAACATAATTTCTATAATTGTCTAAATCATATGCGTAGATGTCTAAACAATCTTCCCTCAGTGGATATATTCTTTTCAAATGCATCCCAATTCAAACAAATTTTATATAGGCTCATCTCGAATTGAGATGTAATTTCAGAAAGTATTGTTACTTATCAGTTATTGTTAACATATAAACCTGGAATAAGTATACTGTGTTATACAAATTTTACGTTATATACTCCTATAATTGGACTTTTTTGTCTGTTGGATGTATTGTAATACGTTTAATAGAGGAGTAATGAAAGTAGAAAAGTAGTATCTAGTAGCACGTGCTTCAAGCTTTATTGTCTTCTAGGTTATCTCATACATCCAAGATCATGGAACCTTCCAAGAGGCATAGCACATTGTTTACAGATATTGTGCACAGAACAGTATACAAAGACTATAATAATACTAGTCATATTACATCTCCTCCCTCAGATAAAAGCTTAAGACATAACAAAATCTGCAAAACGATCTGGTAACCTTACCGTCCTTTTCCCTCTGGTGCATTTCGCTGAGTTAAAAACAGTTTGAGATTCTTCAGTTTCAGATATTTTTGACAGTGGTTGCTCTCCTCCTGCAAAGCTTTCAGTTGGCATATAGGTGTAATTTTTTGGTTCGTTGACTGAGGATCGTAGATGAAAACTATTTCTCCGAACTCTCGTCCCATTTTCTTTTTCTACAATATACGATCTTGGCTCTGGTAATTTCTTTATAATTCTTGCTGGTTGCCAGTCCTTTCCTCCTCTCATAACGACGCCGTCCTTTTCCTCAGATTCTTTTCTGTCTGCAGTTGTTCTGTCATAATAATATTTGTATAATTGCCTTTTATTTTCAATTTTTCTCTTTTCCCCTTCAAGGTCAACTTCTCTTGTCTGAAGCATTTTGTCCATGATTGGAAGTTTGCTTCCTAAATGTCTGTTGTTGAGTAGTTGAGCCGGGGATTTATCTGATCCTGATATAGGGGTGTTTCTGTACTCCAGCAGGGCTAAATTAATGTCATCACATTTTTTAACATGTTCTTTGCTATCTGAACGGCTCTTTCTGCAAGGCCATTTGATCTGGGATAGTGGGGGCTGGACGTATTGAAATGAAAATTCCACTGTTTGGCAAATTCTCTACACGCCAAAGAATTGAATGGCATATTATCTGCCACTATCTCTTGTGGAATTCCATGGGTGCAGAAAATAACTTTCAGAGCTTTTATGACAGCCGCTGATGTTTTGGATTCTAAAGCAATAATTTCTAACCACTTACTCAAATAATCTATCACAACTAGGTATGGATGGCCTGCAAAATCCAAAATGTCAGTGGCTAAGCGTTGGAATGGCCACTCACTTAAAGGTCTCAATACCAATGGCTCCTTTTGATTACCTCTTTGAAACCGTTCACATTTTTGACATTCCTGAATAAATGTTTTTATATCATCATTGATACCAGGCCAATATAATATTTGTTTGGCTCTTTGTTGGGTTTTGATAACACCATAGTGATTTTTATGGAGTTGATTGAGCATACGATGTCTTAGGGATGTTGGGACTATGATGCGATTATCCCGAAAAATAAGATCATTCAAGGTATAAATTGCATTTTTATCTTTATAGTATTTCTTTAGAATATCTGGTACCTTGGTGATGTCATTAGGCCACCCTCTTGTACAAATTTCTTTCAATTTTCTCCACTCAAAATCATTTTCTGTTTGCTCTTTGAATTCATCTTGCCTTTCCTTTCTCATAGAAATGGAGTGTACAATTTCTGTAATGAATTGATCATCCTTAGGTATTTCTTTGATATAATTGTGTGATAACAAATCTGCAATGAGCATCTCCTTCCCTGGTTTATATCCAACATCCAAGTCATATTTTAATAATTTTACTTTGATTCTTTGTAAGCGAGGAGAGCTAACCTCTGATACACCTTTTCTCATAATGGCTTCAATTGGTCTATGGTCCGAATGTATTTTCACATGCCGCCCATATATATAATTATGAAATTTGGTGCATGCAAAAAGAATAGCGATAAATTCTTTTTCAATCTGACTAAATCTGGTTTCACAATAAGTGAGTGCACGAGAGGCAAAAGCAACCGGCTTTTGATCCTGAAGCAATACACAGCCAAGGCCACTTTGGCTTGAATCTGTTTGAATTAAGATTGGTTTACTTTCATCAAAATTTGACAAAACTGGAGGTGAGCTGATGAGTTTTTCTATTAAGTTCAAAGAATTCCTATGCTTATCAGTCCACACCCACATGGCATCTTTTTTCAACAGCAACCGCAACGGTGCAGAGATTTCTGATAAGTTTGGTATGAACTTTCTCAAATAATTTATCATTCTTAATATTCTTTGTAATTCCTTCCTATTTTCAGGTTCTTCCAATTCTGTGATAGCTTTGACTTTATTACTGTCAGGCCTCATACCATACTTATCGAATATATTTCCTAAATACCTAACTTGTTGTACTCTATACTGAATTTGCTTAGCATTAAATTCCACATTGGCTGCCCTGGCTCATTCTAATACTGCATTCAAAATTTTGTCATGCTCTTCCAAATTTTCCGCAGCAATTAACAAATCATCAAAGTAAACAATTACCTCAGGGATGTTCCCAAAGTGATTATTATTGATTTTCTGAAAGTATTCCGGAGCACAATTAAGTCCAAATGGTAAACGATTGAATCTATGAACTCCAAAAGGACAGCCAAAAGCACACAGTCTACTTGACTCATCATCAAGTTCTACCTGATAGAATCCCTCCTTAAAATCTAAAACAGTGAAATAACATTTGTTTTTCAATTTTGAGCTTATTTCCTCCAACGTTGGTATTTCAAAATATTCTCTTTCTAGCACATTATTGAGATCTCTAGGGTCTAAACATAGTCTAAGAGTTTTATCATTTTTTTCTACAATGACCAGGTTACTAAGCCATTCAGTTGGCTCTTCAAACTTAGAAACAATCCCTCTATTACACAAATCCTCTAATTGTTCCTTCAATCGGTTTCTAATGGAAAGTGGAACTCTTCTGGGTGGCCTAGCAACAGGAGTAGCATCTTTTTTAATTTTTAATGTACATTTCTTTTCAAATTTTCCTAATCCTGAGAACACATCATTATTTTTTATTATAAACTCTCCTTCATCATTAGAAAATACAACCGAGTCTACTTTGGAGAAAATATTTAGATTGAGACAAGATTCAAGTCCAAGAATTGGGGTGGAATCATTTTCTACCACGACAAAAATCAGATTATGAAGGTTATTTTTGAATTTGCAATTCAGCTTAACAGTACCCAAAGGTCTTATTTTATGACCATGTGTCAATCTTGAATTCAACTTCATGTCTACCTAACACTAACCTCTCTACCCACACATTTGAGTTCTTAATTTCATTTACCACTACTGTGGATACCATGAAGTCTTCTTCATCTTCACTGGGATGACTTTGGGATTCCAGTACCTCTCTGACTAATTTATTTCTACAAAACTTCTCAAAGTGCCCATAATTCTGATAATGGTTACACTTACGCCCGTAAGCTGGACAGCTTCTTGGTTGGTGTTTTGAACCACATCTTTGCTCGCTTTAGTGTTTTCATTAGAATTGTTACCCTTTTCTGGTTTCCTGCTACGCCCCAAAACTACATCAATCTTAGCATCTTGTACTTGCACTTCTTTCAAATGAGCTTTGGTTAGTTCATTCGCACGGCACATTTCTATTGCTTTTGTTAAATCAAGTTTGTCAATATGCAGCAGTCATTCCTGCAACTCCTTGCTTCTGATTCCAAGAACAACTCTGTCTCGTACCATTGAATCCGTTGAGTCGCCAAACTCACAATTTTTTACCATTCTTTTACGATCAGTTAAGAAATGATCAAAGGGCTCGCCTTCTTCCTGCTTGCGATTGTAGAACAAAAATCTTTCATATACCTCATTTTTCTTTGGGACCATATATTTTTCCAGCTCCTCAACAACAACATTATATTCCTTTTTCTGCTCCTCTATGAGTTTCAATGTATTGTACACTTCTAGGCCTTCTTCTCCAATCAAGTTCAGCAGTAGGGCTATTTTCAGCTTGTCCTCTTTATCACTTTTGCCACTAGCTAGTAGGTATATTTCAAAACATTGTTTGAATCTACGGAAGTTTTCCGCTACATTTCCTTCGAATGACAGGGGTGAAGGTAACCTTACATCCATTTTCTCTTGTTTTTAGGGTCCACAATATGATTTAAACCCACTCCGACTGCGCCATGTAATATGTTTAATAGAGGAGAATGAAAGTACAAAAATAGTATCTAGTAGCACGTGCTTCAAGCTTTATTGTTTACAGATATTGTTCACAGAACAGTATACAAAGACTATAATAATACTAATCATATTATATGTATTACTACTATAAATAAAAAAAACAAAGAGCTATCAAAATATTTTGTATATATTCAAACATATCATTTCCATAGCAACGTTATGACTTTGTTAACTAAATTGAACTGCTGTCGATTTTAAAGCAATAATCTATTTATTTGCGATCATCTAGTTCAATAATTTTGACGATTGCACGAAAAATAGTGTGTATGCAATGGCCGCGAAACTTTTTAGCGACGTCAAGATTATCTTGCCTCGGCCGCAAGCGGCCTCGGCGATAACTTTTCTTTCGGAACGCTAAAAAGGTATTTCTCGGCCTTGGCATTTTTTTTTTTTTATGTTCTGGTTCCCACGAAAAGGGATATCCTGTAATGTTCAGAGAACATCGTTGGAACCTAGGGAAAGAAGGTAGGAGTTGGTGTTCTTCTTAAATTTCTGAAGGTTGTATGCCTCGGGGAACACCTCCCTAGGCAATGAGTTCCAAAGCCTCGCTGTTCGTTGGATGAACGAGTCTTTGGAAAGTGATGTTCTGCAGGTCTCCAAAGTGACCACGAAGGGGTGTGATGACTGAACTTGACGGGTTAATCTCGAAGAGACTGCCAAAGCAGGAACGATTGTTGATATTTCAGAAGAGCATCGCCCATGAAAATATCTATAGAATAGAGACAAATCGCCAACTTTTCTACGGTGTTCCAGACAAGTGAGCGAGTTTGTAAGCGAGGCATCACCGACGAGACGAATTGCCCTTTTCTGGACAGAATCCAATAGCCTCAGGATATGTTTAGGTGCCGCACTCCAAATATGGGAACAGTATTCCAGGACAGGTCGGATCTGTGCCTTATAGATCATAAGCAGCTGACTGGGGGTGAAATAGCTCTTGGCACGAAACAAAAACAAGTTTTGGGATGCACTTTGGCAATGGACCTCACGTGATTTTCCCAGGAAAGGTTATTGCTGATAGTAATACCAAGCATCGATATGGATGGCTTCAGTGGTATGGTTACTCCTGACAAAGTTATGTTAGGCACAGTGAGATCGGCTTTTCTAGAGAAAAGACATGCTTGTGTTTTGTTTGCATTGAATTCTACCAAGTTATTAGATCCCCATTCGAGAATTGTTGCTAAGTCCATATTTATATTATTAACATTTCTTCCTCGTTCATTTCTGGTTTCACGGGCCCTGGAAGAGAAACCGGTATGGAGGGTACTATCATCGGCAAAGCTGTGTACTGGACATGAAGTTGCTTTCAACAGGTCGTTGATGTGAAGTAGAAATAGTGTTGGTGCGAGAATAGATCCTTGCGGAACACCAGCATTTATGAGTAGTGTCAGAGGAAACTCCATCGACCACTACATGGAGAGACCTGTTTGAGGGAGAACTAGCAAGCAGAGAACACAGCTGAGGGGGCAAGCCATAAGACGGAAGCTTGGCGAGGAGTCCCTGGTGCCAAACTCGATCGAACGCCTTGGAGATATCTAATGCCATAGCTAAAGTTTCTCCATACTTTTCAATAGATAGCTGCCATATATGTGAGACGTAAGCGAGCAGGTCACCAGTTGATCTCTGATGGCGGAAGCCATATTGCCTATCGTTGACAATTCCTGAGTCTTCCAGATATTTCATGAGCTCGATGTTGATGGCTTTTTCCATGACCTTGAAATAATAGATAGCAGTGCGATAGGTCTGTAGTTGCTAGGTAGGGCCTTTTGCCTTTTTAGGGACTGGCTGTACTCTTGCAATTTTCCAATTGGACGGAAATACCCCCAAATTGTAAGAGTGGTTGAACAACTTGCAAAGAACAGGTGTTAGTTCGGGGGCACATTTCTTGAGAACAATCGGCGGGATTCCGTCAGATCCACAGGCTTTGTTGGTGTTGAGACCCAGCAAAATCTTTCTGATACTACGATGGCGAAAGGTGATCTCGGGCAAATGACTGTCAATAGGTGTAATGTTCGGGGGTTGTTTTCCTGATGAATCCAGAGTGGAATTTCCAGCAAATAGGTGCGCAAAGATATTGGCTTCTTCCTGGGCAGTCGTTGCTAGTGTTCCATCTTCTTTGGTTAGAGGAGGAAATGAGCTGGAAGTGAAGTTTCTTCCCACAGCTTTGGCGAAAGACCAAATCCGTTAGGACATTCAGCAAGTTTTGATCTTATTTTGGCATTGTGGGCATATTTTGAGCATTCTATTGTCTCTTTGCATATGCCTCTAGCCTCGACATATGCTGCTCTGGTCTCAGGGCCCGGATTTTTTAGCCATCGATGGTATGCTGCCTGTTTGGAAGCCACAGCTCTAGAGCAGTTTCTGTTAAACCAGGTCTTATCGGATGATGTTCTTCTTTCGGTATTCGGTATGTAAGTTTGCATCCCCAACATGATGATTTCAGAAATTGTCTCAGCACATCGTGTTGGATCTACTGAAGAGAAACTAACTCTCTTCCATGGAAACGCTGAGAAAAACATACGAAGACCTTCCCAGTCGGCCGAATTGTAATGCCACATGAGACGGGGTGGTATTGTGCAGCCTGATGGTAAAATGGAAAGAGCATGTTGTGGAGATGAGGGTGTGATCAGAGTTTCCAAGTGGGCACAAACTTCTATTCTATACGGGTCAGGATTGGTGGTGAGGAAAAGATCTAGTGTATTGGCAGACTGGTTGTTGACATCAGGGATGCGGGTTGGTAGCTCGACCAGTTGTTCTAGACCATGAGTGATGGCGAAGGCCTCTGGCTTGACGACCTGCATCATCTGTTTTGTTAGAGAATTTGAGCCAGGCAGCGTTATGTACATTAAAGTCTCCCATGATTATGGTTTCAGCTGTTGGATGGTTCTCCTGAATGTAGTCCAGTTTGAGTGATAAAAACTCAAAGAGGTCGTTATATGAAGGTTCATTAGGTGATAGGTAAAGGCAGCAGAGGAACTTAGTCAGTTTGGTATCAGATAGCTTGAACCACATCACATCAAAGTCTTTCGGTTCCAAACTCTTCACGCTGGCATGAAAGGTTAGCCTTAGCGTAAAGGCAGACTCCACCTTGAACCTGAATCGAGAATGGAGTTCGTAACCAGGACAAAGCATATGGACCTTGTTGGTGGACGAGTTTACTTGTGTTTCTGTTAGAGCCAGAATATCCGGGTTTTTCGTCTGTAGGTGATGGTGGACGTCATTGATGTTCTTGTTGAGTCCGCGGATGTTGCAAAATTAATTTTAATGTTGAGTCCTCGAGTACCTCTCGCCCGGAAACTGAATGGAGAGGTATTTTACTTCCGGAGTGTTTTACTCTAGGAGACTTCATCATTATTACTATTGGGATGCACCTGAAAATAAAGGAGGAATTGGGCAAAAGGAAAGAGGGAGACCGGAAAGTATCGACCGAACACTGAAACATGGAATGATCCATTTCACAGCACACAAAGTCGATATGGTGGTATTTCACCGGGCGATGAGACCATCTTCCACCTACGGTTATCCTTTTAGTCGCCTCTTACGACAGGCAGGATTTACCATGGGGCTATTCTAAAGCCGACCCCATACAGATACAAATAACTAGTATGCAACACGTACGCAAATGCTTCCGCGGATTCATCTTTTTATTAAACATTACGATTCGTCCGCGAAAGCCTCATTTTGCGTACTTGTTACATAAACTACTATTTTCGCATTTTGTACAGTAATGCACTACATTAACGACCTCAAAATCGTACAGTAATGGGATATTTCACAGCATAGCAACCATTACTGCACAAAAACTTCAGTATTATTTGAAGGCTACAGAAAAAGAAAGTTTGTCAAAAAATTTGATTTCTTTAGGAATGATATTTTACCTAAAAATGGCTTGATTATATCATTTTTAACCCTGGACCTCCTTTTTTCCGTGTACCTTTCGTTTAAAACACAATTTGACAAGGAAGGAAAACGTTTATTTCAAATAGTATGGCAATAAATATTGAAAGAACAGTTGTTTCAGTTAGAAAAGATTACAATTTCTGACCTCGCTGCATCAACTAGTTGTTGCTGAAAATTTGTTTCGTTCATCACAATTGAAGACGAGTGGATGAAGGTGTAACGTTACAAAATTTTTGAGTGAATTTTTTCAATGTAATTTTTTTCATTCAGGACTACCTGAGCAACCGTATGGGCAAGTGGTTATCAAAGGTCATACAATTTCACTCACTAACGATTCATTAATGTGAAAGATGGTTATAAACGAGAAAACTTTCATCCTGTCAATTCCTATAGGGACTTCTTGGGATAGTCCCAGTTGGACATTGTTTAATACCCATCTTGAAATTTTATTTCGCTTGTGGATCGCCATTCCCCATGCCGTTTGACAATCTGAATATCAGCGCCACTGTCAGAAAGAAAAGTTTCAGACGTTCTTCTCAAACAATGGCCGGTGTAACTATCGGAAGTTTTAAATATTCCGCAAGTTTTTGTGGAATTTCTGCAGAAGAATGAATGCCAACTGGCTGTACAGTACATTTGCCATGACGATAAAAAATCGATAATGACTTACTGTTTTGGGTCTTAATGATAAGTATGTACTTGCGGTAAATTTCATACCCATTGTATCGTGTAACGTAACAATCAACATTGTTCGGGAATTTTCTATATCTTCAGTTGTTAAACTGCATAATTCTGCACCTCGCCATGCACCTTTCAGCCCAAAAATCTAATACCATATGTGTGGAGTTAAGGGTACAGTCCTCCAGTGGCTGAAATGCAAAAAAATAGCTAATAATAAATCGGAAAGTATTAGCATAACATATGGGGTACCACAAGGTAGTGTACTAGGCCCGTTTCTATTTTTACTGTACATAAATGATCTAAATAAATACTTAAAACACTGTTTCATATGCAGACGATTTTCTGTTATCAGTGTCTGGTACAAATCATGTGGGGGTGGTAAATGTTATGAATAACCAATTACAAATCATAAAAAACTGGCTTGTGTTTAAATTTCAATTAAATTCTACCAAAACAAAATGATGATATCGGCAGTAGGTATAATTGTAATATTCATAACAAAAATCTAAATTTCAAAATTGATCAGAAATTGTAGAAACAGTTAACAGCATTAAATACAGTTAGATCCATTTCAAAGCTATGTCAGCATATAGACTAATGTGCAGAAAAAATTGGTTATTTTTATAGGATATCATCGAAACTTTCTAAATGGGCAGAGTAAAAAGTATATAACTGTATTATTCACCGGCAATTCACATATTGTATATCGCTGTTAATTTCATGTAATAAAGAAGATATACCGGGTGATTCTCCAAAGTGGCTCACCCCTATAACTTTTTTATTATTGAAGATAGAATAACGAAATTTGGGGATTGTGTATTATAGTTCAATTTACATTGTTTGACATATTTACTTGTTTTGCCGTACTTCCGGTTTGCCGGAAATAACCCCAACTTTCGATTTTCAAATGAGATATCCTATATATTTTTACTTATTTCGATCGAGAATTACATTCTGAATCCAACAACACTTCATTTGTCAATATTTGACTGATAAAGTCATTTTTATTCCAATTTCAATTTTTCGATCTAGAATGCCATGGATCGTGTAAATCGCTTCATTCTTGATCAAGTAACATGGGAAAAATACGACTTTGGGGCTTATGACTTCACAGTCGTTTTAAGAATTATTGAAAAGTCGCAAATTAGTCCATTAAGGTTCTAAATTTTCAAAATTATCTCCTCTTTGATCACGGCAAAGTTCAACTTTTTCAATTGTTGCGCGCTGTTCCGCAGTGATGTTCTGGAATGCCACCCTTACTTTATACTCCAGTTCTTCACGAGTAGCTGAAGCTGTTTTATACACCTAATTTTTCATTGTTCCGCAGAGAAAAAAATCTGGCGGAGTAAGATCTGGTGATCTAGAATATGAAAAAGAATCAATACATCATGAAAAAATATGACAACTTAAGAATGTACCTCGCAGGCCACTGAATAGGTCCATAAGTGCCAATCAACTTTTCTGGGAAGGTGTCATTCAAATGTTCTCTTACGACCTGAGAATTGTGAGGTGGCGCTCCATCTTGTTGAAAATAGATATCAACTTGGTTAGCCAGTGAAAAATGTTCAATGGAATCATTAATTTGATTTCTAAGGAACTGTAGATATCTTTCCGCAGTAAGTTGTCCGTCGAAAATTATTGGCCCCAAAAGTTTTCCTCCGATAATACCCATCCAGCAATTCAGACCAAATGCTCTTGAAAATTTCCTTCTTACATCAGATGTCAATTTGTTTGAAACCAGTACCTTTTATTATTCCGATTGAACAGACCCAAGTTGGTGAATCGAGTTTCATCTGAATAAATAATTTTGAATGGAAAACGTATATCTCCTCTGTATTTAGTCAAAAACCAGTTGCAATAAGTTAATCTTCGGTTGGGGTCGTTATCGTGAAGATGTTGGTGTAGTTGGTATATGAATGATCGATAATTATATTTGTGAAGAATTCTCCAAACGGACGAATAACTTCTATCACACTCAGAAACAATTTGGCGAATTGACGCCGTACAATTCACTTCAACATAGGCCAACACATCTACTTCTTTTTCATCACTGATGATGAAGTAATCGGCATTTTCTTCTGGTTCATTTCGCATTTTCCTTTCCAGTTTTAGAAAATAATGCCTAGTGGGATGGAGACGATTAGGGAATCTCTGAGCATAAATTCGAGCTGCATCAGTTGCATTCTTTCTGGCTTCTCCGTAAATTAGCAACATGTCAATTTTCTCGTTTCTAGTATAATTTTCCATATCAAATTATAAACTACGCAACAAATAATTTATTAAAAGTGACAGCATATTCATTAGCCTATTTGTTTAGGTAGTCCTAGCAACACTTTCAATTGTTTGTCACGGATAACTAGAATAACAGGACTTAGTGCATAAGTATACCGAATACGTATTATCTGTTATTAGGTATGATCGCTTTCTGCAATTATTCAGAAAAATAGTGAAAATAAAAGAAAAGTGTGTGGTATTGAATTATTCGTAAGAAAATGATCTTTCACAAAAAGCCGACGAGCCACCCTCTTTCCATTTGAAAAAATCAAGTTAACTGGAAAAATTCATATTTGCCACTTTTAAATACTTCTTAAAACGACTGTGAAGTCATAAGCCTCAAACTTGTATGTTTTCCATGTTACTTGATCAAGAATGAAGCGATTCACACGATCCATGGCATTCTAGATTGAAAAATTAAAATTAAAATAAAAATGACTTTATTTGTCAAATATTGACAAGTGAGGTGTTGTTGGATTTATAATGTCATTCTCAATCGAAATAAGTAAAAATATATAGGATGTCCCCCTTAAAAATCGAAAGTTGGGGTCATTTCCGGTCCAACCAGAAGTACTGCAAAGCAAGTGAATATGTAGAAAAATATAAATTGAACTATAATACAAATTTCGTTTTTCTATCTTCAATAATAAAAAACTCATAGGGGTGAGCCACCTTAGAGAATCACCCGGTATGTTGAAAACCTTAAATTTCTTAAATATCCAACAGGTAGGGTTATTTATTCACAAAATAATGAATAAACATCTTCCTACCTACTTATCTCAGTTTTTAACTAAAAGGTCTGATATGCTTAGTTACATTCTTAGAAATATTTCGAAGATAGATGTCATACTGACACACTCAAAAAATCTCTATTTGTTGAAGGAGAAAAGACTCATAATAATTTGCCCCTTATTGTGAAAAGAGCACCAAAACTTCAGATTCTCAAGAAAATATTAAGAAATTATTATTTTCAAATTGCTTTATTTGTTTGTTGTTTATTTGTTGAAAATATAAACAAGATGTTCACAAAATCAGAATGTTTCCCTTTTCAACATTACTTTATAGTTCTGGGTTTTTTTTAAATTTTTTACTAGCAGCTTTTTGCGGTATTGAAATAACTCGTTTGTCTTATGTCCAACCAGAAACAACTAATCCCTCAGCTACATCCCTCCCATACGTAACATATCCCTCACATTCCCGAGTACGTCGAAAAAAGACGTTCCGGCCTAAAAGTCAACAATCATTACAATTTCAGTTACAATAAATGGCGTTCGTTAAAATATTTTCGTTGGTCGATCGCACTGTTTTGTATTTATAACTCTCCGCGAAACAGAGATAATCGTATATATCGCCACATGGTTTTGACTCTTCTCTTCGGAGAGCAGTGTTGAAATAAACGCCGCCACGACGCTGCTGGCCGACGACGCGTCCACTACCGCGAAAAGTTTTCGGAATTGTATAGTGCGGGGGTGAGAATGGATTGGCACATGTCTTGCGAAATGACAGCCGATCCGAACGATATTTAGTGTGCACGCGGTAGTGGATTACGAAAGGACCAATCACATATTTACGTAAGTATCAACTGAATTACGAAAAATCACTAACCAAAGCCTCACGTTTGTGTTTTTGCTCTCCACGTGATAGGCCAGTCCTCAAAGAATTCAAGAAAGATATAATACCAATGCGCTTTTCATTGCATTTTTAAGTACATTTGTGGTAAAATAGAGGTTTGCAACTCATACAGTGAGTCCGTAAGTAAAGGAAAAATCCATTTTCTACGTTTACAATTTATGAGTCAAATCCTGAAACACGCCGTTTTCTAATTCTGAAATGACATTTCACGCATAATTTTATGCCTCCCCCTTCATCCCCTTTGGAGTGATATCAACTGCTTTAAAAAAATTAAATAGAACGAGGGTGCGTGTGATAGCTCATTTAAAAGGGTTTTTAATTCTCTATTCGACAATATAAAGTTTTTTGAATTTCTCCACATTTTTTATTAAAAAATATTACACTTTTAATGTTACTAAGTAAAGAAAAGAACATGAAACGTTTTAAATCAAATGTTCGGACTATGCGC
The DNA here is from genome assembly GCA_018342105.1 of Gonioctena quinquepunctata. Taxonomy (NCBI): domain Eukaryota; kingdom Metazoa; phylum Arthropoda; class Insecta; order Coleoptera; family Chrysomelidae; genus Gonioctena; species Gonioctena quinquepunctata. Next base: position 19,640 of record JAFIRS010002999.1, read on the forward strand.
CGTTGCTTCTTGACAATAATGGAGACTTGCTGAAATTCTTCTAATACAACAAACAAACATTATTCAAAGAGTATACAGTACATTGATGTTATCAATTTTATATTTTACCACCTAAAGAATGAAAGAAGCGCTTATGGCTTGATTTGTACCTTATTTCCATCTCGTGGCGGCATATTACACATTTTAAGGTATTTTGTCGACAACAAATAGTTTTGTGATTCGTTTCGTAGAGTTTCGGAGAATTTTCAGAAAAGGCTGGTACATTGAAATATGATCATCATTACATCACATGCACCATACTTTATCAACTTTCCTTTGTTAAAATTAGTATGTATTATTTTGCAAGATGGTCATAATCAACAAATTGTTTTCAATTACTGCTTTATTAATTCTTTATATTTTTTTAAACATGTGTTATTTTTCAATATCAGAGGTAGAACATTATACAGTTTAGGTCCAAAATGAAAAATGGTTTTTTGCGTATGACCCTTTTTAAACATTGGAACATATACGTGAAGATTTTGCATACTCCTGGTGTTATTACTTTTAGTCATATAAAATGAGGACTTATTAGTATACATCCAGAATAGACAATTTGTGGCGTATAGGCTCCTCACATTAAGTAGATTACTTTCAACATAAAGTTTTTGTGTATCAGACAGTTTAGATTTTTTGTAAATGATTTTTATGATTGTGTTCTGCATCACTTGAACGCTGTTTAGTACATTTTCAAACATGCCACCCCATATTGTGATGCAGTATCTAAGAACTGATTCAACCAGGGAATTATATACGAGTAACAACGATTCCTTAAATAGGAAATCCCTTAGGTTGTGAAATTTACATGCTTAGTGCCTAAGCCTAGTAACAATGTATGAAACATGAACATCCCATCTCACATGCTGATCCAGAAACCTCCTTAATATTTAATATTCGATATTTTTTTAATTGTTGGACAATCACACATGTCAACGGTACAATTTGGAGTTTTTTGTTTCCGATTCTTTGTGTTCGTCTAGAACATCTAAAAACTCTAACATAATTAAATATGATCAAATTAAAAACAAACAGTTTGAACAATATCAGTAATTAAGAAGAAAAAAGAAGAAGAAAAAAAGAATATATAAAAAAAAGTAAACAAACAAAACTAATAACAATTTCTTATGAGATTTGTTAAATGCAGCTAGTAACTCTTAGGGTAATATAATGAAAATGAAAACATGCTAATATATATTAGGTGAATAATTGTTTGAAATCGTTTTCACATCTTATAATTGAAATTTTACTATTATGATTTACAAAAATCTTTCCGGATTCCGTCCATACATTTCTCAAAGAAGTCTTTTCAATTGTTTTTGTTAGCAGTATGACGCGAGGTTTGGTTAGATCTTCTCTCAGGATGACACCAGTTCCTTTCAGCAATTTCTTTTTGTGGTAAATTTCCTGCCTCAAATCGAAACTTTTGAATTTCAGGAAAATTCCCCGGGGCCTGTTACCAGCAACTTCCCTTCCAACTCGATAACATTGTTCAATATCTTTGTCCCTTATTATTGTGGATAACTTTGATGTTGATAGTTTTATAACTTCATGTTTTGTATTCTCTTAATTTTTTTCATGGAGGTTGAAAATTCCACGATTTCCTTTTTTCACTTCTTGTTCCATATTATCAAATCTTTGCACGAGAAGTGTATTTTCATCCATCCACTTTCACAAAGAGACATCCTGTACTTCTAATTTCGTTTCACATTCAAGAGTTCTTTGTGTCCATTGTTTTTCAATATCTTGAATTTTTTGTTCCATTTTTGCAAGTTTCTCGTTTACGGTTTTTGCGGTGGCCTCCGATACACCATCAGCTATAGTTTTTATGAACGCTTGATTGTTCATACATGCCTTGAATGCTGAATTTACGGCGTTTTGGATTTCTTCTTTTATATCTCTGGTGATAACCCTAGTTACGGTAATTCTACACTGTTATTAGGTAGGAAGCTATGTTGATATGCAGAATGCGAAATATATTGAAGATAGGCACTTTTCTTTCGTATATTATTTTATTAACTTGCTAGGAGCTCACTGACACGTCTACTCACTGTCGACATACATTTTGTATTGTTTCAGGGGTATTTGATAAATTTCTTGCCTTATCCTGTCTTTTGAACCATCGATGTTATTTGGTCTGTCGTTTTAAATGACCCCATAAAAAATGGTCAAGCGGGGTCAAATCGGGAAAAACGTGTATGCCTCTGAATTTCACCGTGTCTACCGATCCATGTATTAGGAAAAACTTGATTGAGATAGATTTGGTGTAGTCTCGTCTTGGTGATACCAAATATTTCTATCGATTTCATTAGGGTTGTCATCATCTGGGTAAAATATTCTTAACTCTGGAACTAACAAATTTTGCAAGCAATCCAAGTAACGCGTGCCAGTTGATGTGCTATCAAAGAAGTATGATCCATAATTTGAGATTTATAATTCTAGCCCACCTCAGGATATTGGCCTATATCATCCAATCTGGATTTTATGTACTCCAGTATCTACAGTTCTGTTTGTCGACGGTTCCATTTGAAATAAATTTTGCTTCATCAGAAAAAAATATGTTTTTTTATAAGTAACGGATCATCTTGGCATCTATTTGACATGATTTCGCAAAATTCCTGTCGGTGATCAGGGTCTCGTTCTTGAACCAAATGAATTTTATATGGGTGGTATTTTTCTTTTTTCAGAAAACGCAATATGGATTTTTTAATAACATTATTATCGGCAGCAATTCATTCTGTAGGTTTTCCAAATTCCCAAAATTTTTTCTCATGATACTTAGTATTGAATATTTCGCATACCTCCTTCTGCGTTCTTGTTTTATCATCACATCCTAATAATATCAACATTTAAATTCTTTGGGTTACGGAAAGGCTCATTTTCAAAATAATGATTAGAATAGAGAATAGAAATATTTATTTGTTCTTTTCAAAAATGACTAATTATGTAAAAAGACAACTAATAAATAGATAAGAAATAGACAAACATTACAATAGAAAAAAGAAGAAACATATAAGCACAAAGATGTGATGTAGTCTATATACAATGATAGTAAATCAACATCATAGTCATCAAAGGATTAAAAATTGACATTTAAATATTCTTCAACTGTATAGTAGGCCTTGAAAATTAGAATGGTTTCCAAGCTTTCCTTCAATTTTTTGCTGGGTAACAGTTTTAATGATTTTAGAAGCTTTTTATGATCGAGAAAGGAACATTTCTCTGAATATATGAGGGCTATTTTTATATTCAAAAATCATTTCTGTTCCTTGTAATGTGTATATAGGTTCTGATTTGTCTGGTGAAGATTGGGAGATTTTCACAAATAAACACTGCACCTTCGTAGATGAAAAGACATGTTAGAGTAAGCATATTCTTTTCTATAAAGAGTGGTTTGCAGCTTTCAATTCGTGATATATTGAAAATATTCCTAAGGCAGCGTTTTGGTAATATAAAATTTTATTCACAGCAGTCGACATACCCCAAAATATTATACCATATCTTATGCGACTTTGGATATAAGAATTATATGGTAACATTGCTGCATGATATATTTCTGCATATAATTTTCAATGCATAATACGCCATCATTAGTATAGTTGAGTTCTCTACTGTGATTATTTCTAGAAAAGCTTATTATTAAAGTTTTATCGCTATTCAATTTGAGATTATTGTCAGTGAAATAATGTTCTAATGTTGAGAAGAGATTGTTGTGTAGTGATTGTTAAGAGTCTGAGCTGAATATTAAAGATCAGTCATCTGCATACTGTACGAGTGTTTCTGTTGTGAGTTCCGTAAGATCATTAGTGTACCGTATTTATAAGAAAGGCGCTAGCACTGAGCCCCGTGGCACACCTCTAACTATAATGATTCTTTCAGACTTCAAGAGTTCACTAGAAGCATTCACTGCACTGACATAGTGTTGTCTATTCTCTAGATAAGTCCGAATTCACAGCTGTTGTAACTTTCTTGTTGTTAAGGGAGCTAATTATTTTACATAATGCCTGATAATTTGAACGAATGGTCGATTTTTTCTTTCTAAATCCATTTTGAGTATCACTAAGTAAATTATTATACTCCAAGAATGTAATAACCTGTCAAAATTATTTTTTCAAAAATTTGCTTATGTTTGATGGTCTGTAATTATTGATGTCAGTTTTGTTTCCTTTTTTGAATATAGCTTTCACATTTACAATTTTAAGTTTGTCTGGAAAAGTCCCATTTGAAAATTCATTAGATAAGCAGTTTCATCGGAATTTCACCGTCACCAGCTGAGTTGGTATTTTTCAAAGATTTTATGACATCAAGAACCTCTTGGGGATTTGTTGGCATCAAATACTATGTTGATAATGTTCAATAATAATGTTCCGTCATTTTTTACATGTATTCCATTTTGACCACTACTCAGAAAGAATGTATTTGCTTCATTGAGCGTTGCTCATTCGTTATCCTTTTGAGTGGTAAAATTTTCTAGGATCGAATTATTTTGATTTTTTGTTGTTGCCAGTCAATGTTTTACAAGATTCCATACTGCTTTGGATTCATTTGTGGATGATTCAATATATTCGGTATTATACCGTTTTTTGGGTGCATTTATAATTTTACTGTTTGTTTTATAAATATCACTTGATATGCTCCCATTTCACATTTGTTTATACATAACTCGCTTTAGCTCACTTGAAATACGTATTCCTTTAGTTATCCAGTATCTATTAGCTCCATGATTTGTCTTGAGGTTTTTAATAGGAGTTATAACTTCAGTATTTGTATTAGTGCCCAATAAAGTAATCGTAAGCTTTGTTTGAATCATTAAGGGAATATAGTTCATTCCAAATTATCATTTATGATTCCGCTTTGTATAGTCGTAAACTTCTTTCTTCCGAATGATGCAATTGAAGGATATGTGCTTCATGATCAGATAATGCTGAGGTTACAACTTCTCCAAGAATACTGTTTTCAAAATTGATAAAAATGTTGTCAAGTAACGTTGAGGAGAGTTTTGTTATCCTAGATGGAGTGTGTATTTGTTGTTGTAGGTTGTGTGTGAGCATAAGATTCAAGAAAAGCTGAGCCTGTTCATTAAATTAATATTGAAATCATCTATGATACACTAGGTCAACAATGTCATCAAGTTTCTCAATAAATGTTTCAATGCTGCCTGTCGGCGGTCTATATATACAGATCACAACACTTTTTCGCCTTACATCAGTTATCTCCATACATTTCAGATTAGGTTTGACAAATATACAGGAGCCACCATGTATTTTCTCGCTCCGAGAATAGGAAGAGATCAAGTTATAACCATCTAAATTCATGAGACCTTGTTCATTTTGTGTATACCAATGTTTGGTTAGACACACAAAAGATGTTTCCTTATCTAGTGTTTTTAAAAATATTTCCAATTGTAGTGTTTTATTTCTCAAGCAACATCATATTTTGGTGGATAAGATTAACTTGTGAATCAGCGATAAATAACTAGAAGGATGAGTTTCCACAGATGTAGCAAATAAAGAAATGTAAATGTATATTATTTTTCTGATATGTAAAAAGAAAGCCCTTCTACTTCTTTCTGTTCGGTATTTTGCTACTTGCATATCAGAAAAAACGATACATTCAAATTGAATATTTATGATTGTATATATTTTGAATATATTTTAAAATTTTCGAATTTAATTTTTTTAATGGAATATATACAAAATTCAAGAAACCTTATATTTGCTGGATAGAGAATCAAAAACCCTTTCAAATGAGGAGTCACGTGCACACGTGCACGTGGAAGGGGGAGGAATGAAATTATGCTTGAAATAAGTCATTTTAGTATTAAAAATTGAAGTGTTTCAGGATTCTACTCATTAATTGTAAATTACGTAGAAAATAAATTTATCCGTTACTTATGGACCTAACTGTATATTCAGATGTACATTCAGATTTTGTCAGGCACTTCAGTTCTATAGCAATTCAATTGTTCTCAAAGAGGTTGTGAAACCATTCTTTCGGACCATTCACAGAAAAATGCACTTTCCCAACTGGGGAGAACAAAAGGGTTTACATAGTTATAGTTAGGGATCACTAACTAATAAAAAAATCAGCGATTACAAATTTCAGGGAAAATACATATAATATAGAGAGCAGTAGAAATATTATTTCATTAATAATGAAATTATATAAGCCGTCAGAAAGAATTGAGGTCCGCACCAAATCCATTTATGGATGTGATGAACCAATTGAAAACGCGAAAGAAAAACATCATATACATATAACCCATGAATAATAATTTGGTTGAATGGTTTTCAATGAGTTTTCTATCCCATGTTTTTCAATGCCCTATGGAATTCTCAACTATTATTCCGTTATGATATTTTGCTATTGAATTCAAATGCATTTATATTTGAAGCTTTCATTTTTCCCAGATTAAATGAAAAAATTCATAATCTAATTCTGAGTTGAGATTGAAAATTCAGTAAATTGTTTGGTTCTAACAAATTCCTTGTTTTCACACAGGAAGAACACTAATCTTTTTAGTTTCTAATAAATCTTTTTTATTTTGACGTCCAATTTTCTTGACCTCTCAGTCTCATTTTTGTTCATTTGGAAAAATATCAAAAAAAATCCATTATGAATTCAAATTATGGGTTTATTGCCAGTGAAACCGGAAATGCTAAAAACATGATTGATACGTCAAAATGTGCTTTGTTTCCTGTACATCAAATTATGAATCGATAGCTCTAGAAAGAAATCCTTAGTAACAAGACTCGATGTTTCGGCCTCTGGCACGGTCTTCTTCAGATGGTCAAAGTATTCTATTCTATTTGTTTTTTTTATTTTCTTCTATTTTTTTTTTATGTTCTGGTTCCCACGAAAAGGGATATCCTGTAATGTTCAGAGAACATCGTGGGAACCTAGGGAAAGAAGGTAGGAGTTGGTGTTCTTCTTAAATTTCTGAAGGTTGTATGCCTCGGGGAACACCTCCCTAGGCAATGGGTTCCAAAGCCTCGCTGTTCGTTGGATGAACGAGTCTTTGGAAAGTGATGTTCTGCAGGTCTCCAAAGTGACCACGAAGGGGTGTGATGACTGAACTTGACGGGTTAATCTCGAAGAGACTGCCAAAGCAGGAACGATTGTTGATATTTCAGAAGAGCATCGCCCATGAAAATATTTATAAAAAAGAGACAAATCGCCAACTTTTCTACGGTGTTCCAGACAAGTGAGCGAGTTTGTAAGCGAGGCATCACCGACGAGACGAATTGCCCTTTTTTGGACAGAATCCAATAGCCTCAGGATATGGTTAGGTGCCGCACTCCAAATATGGGAACAGTATTCCAGGAAAGGTCGGATCTGTGCCTTATAGATCATAAGCAGCTGACTGGGGGTGAAATAGCTCTTGGCACGAAACAAAAAACCAAGTTTTTGGGATGCACTTTTGGCAATGGACCTCACATGATTTTCCCAGGAAAGGTTATTGCTGATAGTAATACCAAGCATCGATATGGATGGCTTCAGTGGTATGGTTACTCCTGACAAAGTTATGTTAGGCACAGTGAGATCGGCTTTTCTAGAGAAAAGACATGCTTGTGTTTTGTTTGCATTGAATTCTACCAAGTTATTAGATCCCCATTCGAGAATTGTTGCTAAGTCCATATTTATATTATTAACATTTCTTCCTCGTTCATTTCTGGTTTCACGGGCTGATATAGGGGCCCTGGAAGAGAAAGCGGTATGGAGGGTACTATCATCGGCAAAGCTGTGTACTGGACATGAAGTTGCTTTCAACAGGTCGTTGATGTGAAGTAGAAATAGTGTTGGTGCGAGAACAGATCCTTGCGGAACACCAGCATTTATGAGTAGAGTGTCAGATGAAACTCCATCGACCACTACATGGAGAGACCTGTTTGAGAGAAAACTAGCAAGCAGAGAACACAGCTGAGGGGGCAAGCCATAAGACGGAAGCTTGGCGAGGAGTCCCCGGTGCCAAACTCGATCGAACGCCTTGGAGATATCTAATGCCACAGCTAAAGTTTCTCCATACTTTTCAATAGATAGCTGCCATATATGTGAGACGTAAGCGAGCAGGTCACCAGTTGATCTCTGATGGCGGAAGCCATATTGCCTATCGTTGACAATTCTCGAGTCTTCCAGATATTTCATGAGCTTAATGTTGATGGCTTTTTCCATGACCTTTGAAATAATAGATAGCAGTGCGATAGGTCTGTAGTTGCTAGGTAGCTTTTTGCCTTTTTTAGGGACTGGCTGTACTCTTGCAATTTTCCAATTGGACGGAAATACCCCCAAATTGTAAGAGTGGTTGAACAACTTGCAAAGAACAGGTGTTCGTTCGGGGGCACATTTCTTGAGAACAATCGGCGGGATTCCGTCAGATCCACAGGCTTTGTTGGTGTTGAGACCCAGCAAAATATTTCTGATAGTACGTTGGCGAAAGGTGATCTCGGGCATGTGACTGTCAATAGGTGTAATGTTCGGGGGTTGTTTTCCCGATGAATCCAGAGTGGAATTTCCAGCAAATAGGTGCACAAAGATATTGGCTTTTTCCTGGGCAGTCGTTGCTAGTGTTCCATCTCCTTTGGTTAGAGGAGGAAATGAGCTGGAAGTGGAGTTTCTTCCCACAGCTTTGGCGAAAGACCAAAATGAACGGGATCCGTTAGGACATTCAGCAAGTTTTGATCTTATTTTGGCATTGTGGGCATCTTTTGAGCACTCTATTGTCTCTTTGCATATGCCTCTAGCCTCGACATATGCTGCTCTGGTCTCAGGGCCCGGATTTTTTAGCCATCGATGGTATGCTGCCTGTTTGGAAGCCACAGCTCTAGAGCAGTTTCTGTTAAACCAGGTCTTATCGGATGATGTTCTTCTTTCGGTATTCGGTATGTAAGTTTGCATCCCCAACATGATGATTTCAGAAATTGTCCCAGCACATCGTGTTGGATCTACTGAAGAGAAATAAACTCTCTTCCATGGAAACGCTGAGAAAAACATACGAATTGTAATGCCACATGAGACGGGGTGGTATTGTGCAGCTCGATGGTAAATGGAAAGAGCATGTTGTGGAGATGAGGGTGTGATCAGAGTTTCCAAGTGGGGCACAAACTTCTATTCTATACGGGTCAGGATTGGTGGTGAGGAAGAGATCTAGTGTATTGGCAGACAGGTTGTTGACATCAGGGATGCGGGTTGGTAGCTCGACCAGTTGTTCTAGATCATGAGTGATGGCGAAGGCCTCGGCTTGACGACCTGCATCATCTGTTTTGTTAGAGAATTTGAGCCAGGCAGCGTTATGTACATTAAAGTCTCCCATGATTATTTTTTTTGGTGGTTTTCCTGAATTAGTCCAGTTTGAGTGATAAAAACTCAAAGAGGTCGTTATATGAAGGTTCATTAGGTGATAGGTAAAGGCAGCAGAGGAACTTAGTCAGTTTGGTATCAGATAGCTTGAACCACATCACATCAAAGTCTTTCGGTTCCAAACTCTCTTCACGCTGGCATGAAAGGTTAGCCTTAGCGTAAAGGCAGACTCCACCTTTGAACCTGAATCGAGAATGGAGTTCGTAACCAGGACAAAGCATATGGACCTTGTTGGTGGACGAGTTTACTTGTGTTTCTGTTAGAGCCAGAATATCCGGTTTTTTCGTCTGTAGGTGATGGTGGACGTCATTGATGTTCTTGTTGAGTCCGCGGATGTTGCAAAAAATAATTTTTAATGTTGAGTCCCCTCGAGTACCTCTCGCCCGGAAATCCGAATGGAGAGGTATTTTACTTCCGGAGTGTTTTACTCTAGGAGACTTCATCATTATTACTATTAGGATGCACCTGTATATTCACAATCTGATTCGAAAACTTTTATTAGGCCATTGTAACAAAAATTGATAACACTTTTCACAGAAAAGAAAAAATCTTCAATTCTAACAATCGAGTAGAACCATACACCACTTTTATATCTATCAATAACAAAGGTATTCTACTGATTCGATGTCATTTTCATACATGTCAGTCGCCATATCGAAAGACGTACGTTATTTCCTAGCGAAAAAAAGGACAATAACACTGAATCACCTTCAATTTAGCCATTACCTTGAAGAGAAAAAAAAATGTAATCGCAGAAAATGCATCACAAATTGTAAAAAAAACAATATCATACAAAAATCTATATTTCCATATCAGTAACTTTTTATCCCAACAACCAAAAATATTTTGCTTCAAATAAAAATGCACTTGATTTTGTAAATCGATACTCATACCACAATACATATAGGTAATGGAGCGAATTTTGAAAAAATAATAATTTCATAACGGAACGATTGTTGTGACATAAAAAAATATAGGACAGGAAATTCAAAATGAATTGAAATACATTTCACCCAAATTGTATGTATGAGAATATGATGTAATTTTTCGCATTTTCAATTTTTCATCAAGTCCATAAATGAATTTGGGCGGCTCAATTCTTTCTGACGGTTTTATGATTTTATCATTAATAAATTAATCAATCCAGTGCTCTCCATATTAATAATTTTGTTTCATGAGTTTTGATCTTTGATTTTTCAATCAGTTTGTGGTTCCTAATTATAACTATATAATCTTTTTTGGGACAATGAACCGGTATTAGTAATTGAGAAAACAACAGATACTTTCCAGTTGGATACTGTTTTATTTTTCCATATGTAGTAATTTTTCATTTTCATCAACTAAAAATATATTTTTAGTTTCTGAAGAAGACTGTAGTCACGGTCGAAACGTAAATCAAATTAAGGGCTTTATTATTTTCTGTCAGGTATCAGGGGTTCTGGGACAATTGTAGGAACCATTGAAACATTGTCCCATACTCATTCAAATCAATTTTGAACTACTTTTGAATATAGGTGAAATTTCAGCAATTTTCATATTGTTTGGCATAATATGAAAATTATTCTTGAACACTTGATGTATCTCCAAGTGATTCCAATGTATTGGTTATAGTAAATGACAAAGTATTTCCAAAGTTTTCCGAATTCCAAATGGATCTGTTTGTCTAAGGTTCTAAAGTCGACGCGTATATATTTTTTATGCATGACCACGCATAACTTTTTACAGAGTAGTCCGATTTTGATTATTCTTGTTTTATTGGATAGGGTATAGAATTTTAAGCTTTGGGGACTGTAGTTTCTTGATCACGTTGCTATTCATTCAGAATATTGTTTGATAATAATAAAGAGTAGCATACTAACTTTCCAAACCAAAAACTCAGACATTAATCAAAGCTTGTTAAACAAATTTAGTAATAACTCAGAAATCTGAATAGTATATAACCAAAACAATTTTTTTCTGTATTGATATTTCGTAGAAAAAACAAGTTTGAAAGCGTAGTCATTAATATAATGAATGAGCCGGGGAACTTTATCATAGATATAAAATAATGAATAACTAGTTGTAACCTATCGAAACATGTTTCATCGTGGCGCCTAGCTATATTGGAGGAAAATGTGTATAAGCAAAATGAAGCTATTTAGGATATATAGTGAAAGAAATAGACAATACAGGGTTGGCGAATATCATTCATTAATAGTGTTCTTCAAAATTCGCATGAATACTGGAACAGGTTCTTCAAATTTTCATTTTCTGTGTTGTTTTCAACCACATTGATCAACACCATATAAAGGTAAATTTTAATTGTTTTTTTATTGTGAATTCAAATTATCTCAATTGAATTCTCTACATCTCTTTACTAATTTAGCCATCAAAATTGCTAAATAATGTACCATATAGTTCACATAGTAGATCAGAAAAGGGAAAATTTGTTCAAGTGTAGAGTATACTTATTTTTTTTTCATAGACAATACCTACTTGAATAAACTGTGACTTCCATTATGGAATCAAGGCCTTCTAGTAGGTTATTATTATTTTTCAAAATTATTAATTTTTCATACATTCAAGTCAAGAAATCACGGAAAAAATCAGTGAATTAATTCGTTTTGTATTTGGAACAGGATAGTTGGAATCAGCAACCCATAATTGTTCGTGAGGTGAACTCGAAAATATAGGTTTGAAAAAATATGTGTCTTGTGGGGAGTGATCTTCGGATGTAAATCTGGATGTCACCATGAAATTCGCGATTGTAAAATAATAAAAAAAAATCTTTTAAATTATAATACGCTAAAATTATTTTGTTATATTTAACTCGCGATTGCGAGGCCATTTTTCAACATATTTCAAAAATGTATACCATTTGTAAGGTTAATGTGTCTAGTTTGTTACAAAATATATCAAAGTTTCATTTTTTGTGAGAAAATTTGTCAATTTTTTTTTAAGTGAAAAGATACGGAAACTTCCGGGAAAAATTCAGCATCGAAGGAAGTTTTAAATGGTCAAAGATACATGTAGGGTTATTCGACAAAAAATGTGCCCAAAACATTGTGGAAGTTTTTGAAAAAAAAATTTGTTTGGCGACAACGGTATACGTTATTCTAGCACTTAAGGCTATGGCTCATTTCGAGGTAAAAGTTACTATCAAGGTATGTCCTAAAATGCAGATACAGGGTGTCGAAAGTACGAAAAAAATTAAGACTTAATTTGCTTTCTCCAAAATTCCTGAAGTAAAAAATTTGAAACTCGGTACACTAATCAAGGTTCATCAACGTGCTAATTTGAAGTTATATTTTTTATTTTCGTGAACCAGTGGCGTAGTTACGATGGTATGTGATCATATGTTCCTCCATATTTTCTTGGGACAAGTGACCGGACAAATGAGCGTTTGACATCAGTACGGCTCATCGATACTCAACCTAAAAGTCATAACATTCCATGTGCCTAAAAGTGGAGGTTTCTGAGATAATTGAGAATGTGCAATAATCGCATAATCCTAATTTCTTACAACATATCGGAATATGTGTCAACCTTCTGAACATTTTTCTAATGTTGGGAGAATCGGAAACATAGTACGGGTGAGTCAGAATGAGGCCGATAACTCCATTTTTTCATTCATCATATTATTTGATCGAATCGATGTCGCGGATTCACTGATATGTTACTATACATTCTTGCATATGATTGTTTCGACAGATCAACTGACAAACAAACCCAACCTCAAATTCATAATACTCCACTTAGATAAGAGTTAAGGTCTGAAATAATTTTTGCGAAAAACTAAAGTTAACTAATTTGTTGAAGTTTATGTTAAAGTATCATTATCAAAGCCATTTCATATTGAATTATCTAGGAAAATATTATCCAATCAACATTATCTAGGAAAATATTATCCAAACAATTATTGTGTATTAATATCTACTTAAATGATAGGAACGGTTTAGAGGGTACACTACATAGAAACAAACAAGGCATTAAAGTAAATGTTCAAATGTGCCACCATTTTGTTCTATACACAATTGGCATCTCCGTATCATCGACTGTCGCACGTTTTGGAATATTCCTGTTGTATCCTGTATTAACGTACATGCTGCTAAAATTATTGCCGTTAAATCTTCCACAGATTCTACAGGTGTTTCATGCACTAGGGATTTAACGTATCCCCAAAAAAAATGTTTAGTGAAGTTAAATCCGGAGAACGTGCAGGCCAATGTATGGGACACGTCTACCTATCCACCGATCATGGAATGTTTGATCGAGAAATTGACGAACGATTCGTTGGAAATTGGCCGGTGCTCCGCCATATTGATACCACATTCTCTGACGAACCAATAGAGGGTCTTCAAGTAGCCCAGGTAAAACATGTTCAAGAAACACTAGATAGTTCTGCATATTCAAACGGGGAGGAAGAAGATATGGTCTAATGATACGATTTTCGATAATTCCTACTCAAATATTCACTGAAAACTTTTGTTGGTAGCCTTTTCGAAACATTCCATGCCGATTTTGTTCATCCCATAAATGGCTGTACCTACTATTGAAATATCCATCTCTTGTGAAACATGCCTCATCCGTGAATAGAACATATCTAGGAAAGTCGTTTGCTCCTTCATACATCCTCAAAAATCATTCACAAAAATATCTACGAGGTCCATAATCACCAGCATCTAGGGCCATCACCTTCTGTAGGCGAAATGGATAAAATAGTTCTTCACGTGCTACTCGACTTACTGTTGATTGTGACACCTATTGTGTAACCTATAAGAAATAGTCCGAGTGCTGGTGGAAGGATCTGCTGCTAATCGTTCGAAAATTTGTTCTTCCGTAACATTATATCTTCTTGTTCTATTCGCACCACAATGGTGTTTACTGAATTTGAAGGACCCCGGTTTTCTTCAAATGTCGATGCACATGTATAAAAGTAGGGAAATATGGATGATATCTGTTTGGATATCTATGTTGATATAATTCAGCAGCGGTTCTGGCATTTCCCCCTGTTTCACCATAAACGAAATGCATATTGTATATTCTCAAATGAATAATCCATTTTGAAACGATGGTCACTGACTGAAATGATGACAGATGACTTGAAAATAATACAAACTGTTTTGGTTTACTGTCAATTATGTATGCATGTAAGTATCGATATATCAGTGTGTTTCTACCGGGAACAATGAAAAAAAGGCCAAATTTCTTTTTAGTTCAAAAGTTCGTATATGTTTTATGCGTTGATCAGTGGTGTACTGAACACCCTACCACAAACTAGCATGAAAAGCTCGACTTTGCAACTAGTTATCACGAATCGAAAGAAATCATTTAAGTAGATATTAATACACAATAATTGTTTCTCTTCATCAAAAACATGTTGATTGGATAATATTTTGCTAGACGATTCAATCAGAAATGGCTTTGATAATGATACTCCAACAAATTAAGAGTACTTATCTTCAGTTTTTCGCAAAAATTATTTCAGACCTTAACTCTTATCTAAGTGGAGTATTATGATTTGAGGTTGGATTGATTTGTTGTCAGTTGATCTATCAAAACAATCATATGCAAGAAAATATGGTAACATATCAGTGAATCCACGACATCGATGCGATCAAATAATATGACGAATGAAAAAATTGAGTTATCGGTCTCATTCTGACTCACCCATACTATGTTTCCGATTCTTCCAACATTAAAAAAATTTCAGGAGGTCATATCACATATTCCGATATGTTGTAAGAAATTAGCATTATGCGATTATAGCACATAGGAAATTATGTCTCTACTAAGGACATATCTTCAGTTTTTCTCAATTATCTCAGAAACCTCCACTTTAAGGCACATGGAATGTTATTACTTTTAGGTTGAGTAGGTTGAGCCGAACTGATGTCAAACGCTCATTTGTCCATTCACTTGTCCCAAGAAAATATGAAGGAACATATGACCACATACCATCGTAACTACGCCACTGATTTACAAAAATAAAAAATTATAATTTCGAATCAGCACATTGATAAACCTTGATTAGTGTACCAAGTTTCAAATGTTTTCCTTCAGGAATTTTGGAGAAAACAAATTAAATCTTAATTTTTTTCTTACTTTCGACACCCTGTATCTCAGAGGGGATGCATTTTAGGACCATCCAATATTATTTGCAGAAGCTGTTTCTATAAGGAGCAAATGAAAACTCACTTCGCTAACACGAGCGTATATGCGAAGAAACGGAACGAAAAATAATCTGTACTACTGGTATAAACATTTTCCGTCGGCAAACGGTAGATCAAAAGAGCCGATAGTCAACGTGAACTTGAGTGACGGCTGCCTGTTCTACAACCGATTCGTCTGGGCCAATCAAGTCGGACATCAATGCTGGCAGGTGTGTCTATATGATGGGAGGTCATAAATCACGCGTTATAGTTGTGTTTTAATAGCTCTGAAATATTAAAAACCAGTAGCGTCTATGGTCTTGGTGTGTGCCGATCGAAATACGTTTTAGGATATAATAATAACCTACATCAAACAATGAAAGACATTATTTTTCTTTCTTAATGTATTTGTATCAATAAAAGCTTTTCTTTAATTTTTATTCATTTTTCATCATTTATGAAGTATTTTTGAAATCTTAAAATATCTAAATGAAATTAGTTATCTCCGCCACTGCTGCTCACAGGATTTCGCCGCAAGACTTTGTTATGCTTCTGCAATTGATATTGGGAAAACTATACCTTGATAGCAACTTTTCACTTCGAAATGAGTTGAGGATTCTGTAGTCGGAGTTTGTAGGTCTTATTCTGACTCACCCTGTATAAACGGCCTGCGCTGAGGCGCGCCATCGTCTTAAGGGCTAAATCAACGTATACCATTGTCGCTGGACAATTTTTTCAAAACTTTTTCAATATTTTGGGCACATTTTTCTGTCGAACAACCTACATCTATCTTAAACCTTTAAAATTCCTGCGTTGCTGAAATTTCCCGGCAGTTTTCGTATCTTTTCCTTAAAAAAAGTTTTGACAAATTTTCTCACAAAAAATTTAACTTTGACATATTTTGTTACAAACTAGACCCATTAAACTTTCAAATAGTGAAATATTTTTGAAAATTTATCGAAAAATGGCTTCGCAATCGCGAGTTAAACAAGAAAATATATTTTTAACGTACGTATTATAATTTAAAAAAAGACATTGTTTTAATTTTTTTGTACTTTTTTGCAATCGCGAATTTATGGAGACAAGACACATATTTTGTCAAAACTATATATTCGAGTGCACACCTCGATATTTTAGAAACGGCTTTTTGGTCGCCTTACTCTTAAGTAGTTTTTTTAAGTACACCCTTTCTGTATATGCACAGTTTTCAATCACTAGCTATGGATTTCACTAGGCAAACAGTTATTTACCTGCTTAAGATATCCCTATTTCTTTGTGCTGGTCTATTCTTGATAGCTCATTGCTTTTGGGAAATAACCGTCCCTTCTCGAAACTTTCAAAATTTATAATTTTGGATTTTTGAACCCAAAAAAATTCCATACATAATACGAGAAAATTTGTTTCTTTATGAGTGCCGAATATCAAATATTTTCTTGGATACAAGAGAGGGTCGCAATCCTGAGCGGGAATTACAGCCAACCCAGAATAATAATTTATAGATGACCAAACTAATGAAAAACTATTCGGCTATTATATCCCAACTTTGATTGCGTCTCGCACAAACCTTCTCAAACCATACGAGTTTTGATATAATTCTTTCCAGTCTGGCAAAATGTCAAAAACTCCATGTGGCACAATATGCATCCCAAGCGATTCATTCAATTTATTGGGTTATGTACTTGTGAGTCATTCAAATATTATTTTCTGGCTTCTTAGAACTACAAAGTTGTTTTACATTTGTCATCCCTAATAACAAACCGCGAAAAGACGTTTTGGTGTTAATGACTTCCGAAATATATCACAATTTCGGTATGTTCTACAGGATAGTTTCAGACTGGTCTGAACACAAAATGTCTATTTATTTCAAATATCATACTCTAGTGAGGACTGAGGTAACAAAAAATAGGACAACGAAGAGGTTAGCATTTTCGGAATATGCCAATGTTTGTTTTGTTTCAATTCAGACTACTTTATTCCCTACAATCTCCAGTTGAATTGAAGTGTGTGAACGCTAAAACACACTTTATGTGTTTTAAATCGAACGTTCTCCAATACTTTTTCAGCATCAGAAATCCACTCCTTTCAAATGATTCTACTATTTTATTTCTAATACAAAAAAACATTCATCTATTTTGAATTCATGGGCTAAATCTCAAGCTATACTGTATACTATTTTTCGAAAGAATAGAAACATTTTGGGTAGTTTTTATAGAAATATTACTTATTGGTTTATCTATGTTGGATCATCTTCATTCAAACCCTAAATTTTTAATGGGATACCTGTATATCATTAAATTTGTGGAAGGATCTCTTTTCCTGATATCAAAAATATACCAAATTTTACCCCTATCTCATACCGTTTTTGAGTTATTGAACGTCGAATAACTTAGTTAAGCTAGTTGTTACTGTAAATACCTATCCTATGAAAGTTAAAATTTTTTTAAGGTAAGCTATGGAAATGACAACTATATTATGTTTGTTTGGTGACATTTTTCAAAGGACTAATAAAAATGGTTTACAATAAGGAAGAAAAAGTTGAAATTTTTATACAAAAATAGATATTGAAGATTTATCTAGGAAATTTAAATAACATTATTGTCAATGCATAATTGATAACGTCTTCTGATATTTATATTTATTAATTATCGACATTCAGATTCTCTATTTCAAGTCAAATCGAGTCTTTAATGAGTTGAATATTACTATTATTATCAACAATGTCTTTTAGAAATCCCCAGAAAAATGAATCCATAGGGTCCAGACTGTTAGGTGGCCATTTAATACTTCCATTATTTCCTATACATACTGGGAATACATTATTCAAATATTTTTGAATGGGTAGGACACTATACGAGGTTGTCCCACCTTGCATCCAAATCATTCTGGCACGATCGGCTTCCGATAAATTATGTAAAAGAATATTTTCTACTTCTGGGATGAGTATTTCTTGATAGGTAAGTCCTGTTGATATATAATCATAAAATATAGGGCCAACAATTCAATTTCTCAAAATTCCGCACCAAACGCCTGTTTTCTTTATTTTTTACCCAATATTTTTCTGTTGTCTTTTTATCCTCACAACCTTCGATTTTTTCTGTTGAAAAAAAATTGTTTATTGTCTAACAGGAGTACTCCCAATTACAAGACAAATGGATTACAGTTTTTAAGTTATGATAAGTATAGGTCAATCCTGAATGATAGAATATCATAATCGAATACAAAATATATGATTACAAAATAGGATACAAAACAGTAGGGTCATACAATAATACACACCATAATACATACATAATAGAAATAGCATTTGAATAATACTACTTGATTAATTTGGCAGAAGTGTACAGAAGTGAGCATAGTGCAAATAATAGAAGTTGGACATATTCATTAACTTGTTTCCAATTATATTCTCGAAATGTCCAAATGGAACAACAAAAATATCACATTGTTGTTGTTGTTATAAGTTTTACAGATGTTACAAACTGGGGATTTCACTAGAACGGTGATTCTTGGTAGAGGTAGATAAAAGCAAATTCATTTCTCCATTTAGTCTTGGTACGTGAAAATCTAGTTGAAATAACAATTCAGGGCAGTCTATCATATTACGAATGAATTTGTATATGAAAATACAAGCATAATATGTTCTTCTATTTTCTAAGGGTAGAAGGGAGAATCTATTCAGCAACAATCTATTATCGGATCCTTGGGATGGGTAAACTCCATCCAATTTGTAGGCCATGTATTTCATAAGGACCCTTTGACAAGATTCTAGTTGTTGCTCATGCACATTGTATATCGGGGACCAGATCAAGGAGCCATATTCCAATTGATGAGTGTTATAGAACATTCCCGATTTTGAAAGTCTTTGCAGGTCCTGAAGATAAGTCCAAGCATTCGTTTTGCGGAAATGGTTGAATTGTGAAGTGAAGCCAAGTTTCCTATCGAATATGATACCCAAATCTTTAGTTTCTGTACTTTGTTCTAGCGCGTTATCATTTTTCGAATAGTCAAACTATACATTATTGTATTTGAGAGTGTATTTCATAAATTTACATTTTTGAATATGCAATGGAAACTTATTTAGTAGGCACCATTCTTGTATTAAATTAAATTTTTTCTGTAGTATAAGACAGTCTTCAATTGTTTCAATAGGTCTGACGAATTTCAAGTCATCAGCAAAGAGAAATATAGGATGAATTCAAGTGATTTGTGTCCTTTGTATTCTACAAATAGAGTACGATACTGTAGATATGATTGAAATGAGTTCAAGAGAGGACTATCAAAGCCTAGAGAGATTAGTTTATTTGATAGAATTTGATGATTCAATTTTTCAAAGGCCTTTTAGAAGTATGTATAAATTGTATCAATCTGTTTCTGATTTTCAGGTTATATGTTATTATTAACGCGACTTCACATACCATACCCCAACCGTGAGAAAAATGATAGTGCGAAAAAAACATAATTTACGTTGCATTACATTCACAGCAATGTGCATTGCTGAATATAAAAAACAGAGATGTAGAAGATGGTGGATTAGATCTTGCATTGAGAAAAGAGGGAAAGGAAATTCTACATTAGTTCACGCGAAATTCCTGAGTGCAGATCCTAATCAATTCAAACGATATTTAAGAATGGATCAGAGTCAATTCAATAAGCTATTGAATAATATTCGGAACTTTTCCTATACTTGAACCATTTCGTGACAGTATGTTGGTATTCCTGAGTAAAAACTGTTGTCAAAATTGACCAATAAATTGTCAGGTGTAAATATAACCCATATTGGTCAATTTTATTGTTCAATTTTATCGGATCGTGTAAATTCGCACTAACGCATTGCTGACAATTTGTGTAAAACACATGAGATTTGTTATCGTAGAACGTTTGTTGATGAAACCATGTTGATCTAGAGTTATACTATTCCTCGCATTGGGAAAAATATTATTATACAGGCCTCAAAGACCTTTGCGAGGTTGGACAGTAATGTTATGGGTCGATAATTCAGTATAATGGACTTCAGTTTGGACATATTTTTTATCTTTCCATCTATCGGGAAAACATTATGTTTTCAACGCCAAGTTGAAAATTTATTGAAGAAGCTTTGCAAGAATATATGCACACTCCTTTACTATAAAGCTTGGGATTTTGTCATCTCCAGCAGTTTGTTTTTCTTTTAGTTTTTTGAGTAATTGCAAAACCTCTTCTTCTGAGAATGAAGTTATGCTTATTGAGGAAAAATTTGTTGGTTTGATAGAGAGGTTTGAATTATTATCATTACATAAACACTTTCAAAGAATTCTGCAAATGCGTTTACTATTGTAGTAGGGTTCTTCAGTTCTCTATCATTTAGGAATAAAACATTAGGAATTCTTGTAGGTCCAAAACGTGTACGGATCAGCTCTGATTGAGTTTTCCGCATTCTGTTTATATTTCATGTAGGCTTGTGATATTTGGGATTTTATTGATCTACGAATGTTTCTAAATTGTTACGTGTTGTTTCTGAATAACTTGATTTTAGCATTTTCATAATAATTTTTACGTTTTTCGTTTATGATATTTTTGTTGAACCAGGGTGGATAATTCGGTCTAAGAGGAACACATTGGTCCATTTTTGAATATATTAGTTCATAAAAAGTGTCTACTTCCAAGTTTACTTCGGTACAGTTTTCAATGACTGACCAGTCTGTTTCGAAAACTCCTGCCGTAGAAAAGGACGACTCATCAGTTCCATAATATTTTAGTTAAATAATCGAGATTTTCATAAAAATTAATACAATGGATTTTGGAAGAACTTTTACCTAATTGATCGACTACATTTGGTAAACTACATGTTTCGAAAAAGTAAAGCATATTTGCGAATTAATATGGATAGGCTTACCTTCGAAATGAAGTAGTAATATCTAGCTGTTCTTTCTGGTTTTCTTGAACTACACGCTTTTTTCTACTGAAACTGAAGGTATGATTCAGCTTTTGGTAAATATTTTTGAATGCATTTTCCGACGGTGTTGGATGATTTGGATACAACACTCTATATGCACTTTTAGCTGCACGTTTATTTTGTTGTTTTGTATATACAAGTTTATATTTGAACTTTTTCTTCCCCTCTGTGAACAATTTTGATTATTCTATTAAAGAAGTGTTACTAAACGAACATAATATAGTTGTCATTTTCTAAGTTATTCGACGTTTAATAACTCAAAAACGGTATAAGATATGGAAAAAAAGATCATTAAAAAAATTCAATAATATGGAGGGTATCCCAATTAAAAAATATCCCCTGAAATCTGCAAGCTGATATTTATCAAAATTCGGTCATAACCACAAAACGTTTACATGTAACTTTTTTTTTCTATAGGAAATAATAACGGTGATGAGGGGTCGTACCAAGGATGATGTTAATACTCTGTATTTTTTCTAATTTGTCTGTTTTTCTTGGGCCTCAATGGGGTAGTCCTAATGGAATGAAAAATTGCTGAAATTGAAAAGTGCTCAAGATAAAATGAGACTTTTTGATGAACCTCTCAACCTAAAAACCTCAACTCAGAAATATAGATGTTGAACCTCGAAATGTATATGTGCTTGTAATTGTTTCCGTCGATATTGCAGTCTATTAAAACATTCAACCCTATCCCCAAGTTTTTAGTTACCCCGTCTTTCAGCTTTTTTGCATGATCAGAAAGCACATCACTAATTCACTAATTTTTTTCACAATATGGTTATTATAATAAACATAATTCCCATTCACAGGAAACCAACGAAGCCGTCCCACTCGTGGCCTTAACAAAATGTCGGAAGAATATTATCCCCGCAGCGGACCAATTTTCACCAGAGAAGTGAAGATGGAAAACAAACCTAATGATGACTTGAGCCTGAGATAACTATGCCAAAGTTGCTCAGACCAACAGATAGGTAACTGATTTCCATAAAATGTTGGATATCTTCCGAGGACTCAAGTCACTCGTCAGAGTCAGCCACATCCATATCGACTCTCCCGTTTTCCGTCTCCACTACTCCATTACAGTCTCCATCTTGATCGGCTGCAGCCTTATAGTGACCACCAGACAATACGTAGGGAACCCTATCGATTGCATCCATACCAAAGACATACCGGAAGACGTTTTCAACACTTTCTGCTGGATACACTCGACATTCACCGTTTCCACCAATAAGCAGGAACCCTACGCTAGAATGCACCTTCCCTGGGAGTCCCGGAGTCAGGACTTCTTACAACGATAAAGAGAAGAAAGTGTATAAGTATTACCAGTGGGTGTGCTTTTGCTTATTTTTTCAAGTGAGTATGTTTTGTAAATATAAAGTGATTGGAGATTCTGCGAATTCCTATACATTAACATTTTTCTTTTTCGGAGGAAACGAATGCGTTCGAACCGACTCTCATGTATATGCCGTAGAAGATGTTTCGTTTAGAGGTTTGACAAAACTTCATAGAAGGTGAATTTGTGGAAAATTAGTACTCAGAAAACCTAACGAAAAATATTGTTCCTCAATCGCTTTCGAGCAATATCTTTGATATTATTTTCAAACAAATCTCTTCGAGCTCTATGAGCTCTACGAATGCTATGGAATCTTCATACATAATCTATTTTATTCTGTTTTCCGTTTCTACTTCCATAAAAACGGCTTGTCGATATGGCTCTTCAGCTTCGCCTATAAGGTGAGTGTGTGCATAAAAAAGTAATACAGCAGTTATAGGCTATGTGAGTCAGGCTTGTCAATCTTAATTAAACTTCTTATCGACTTAGACAAGTCTTTGACAAGTATTGTCAAAATTGAAACTATTTTTGTCAAATGTGTACGTGTACATCATAGGCAGGTTTACACCATACAAACCTTGTACGACTTTTTTATGCACGCAACTGTACATAACCCTCCTTTTATTCTAAACCCGGGATTCCGAGACTCCTTTGCCAAGTCTATCAGTTTCCTGGGGGCTAAGTTCCTGATATCTGAGGGCATTAATGATACCCCTTCTAGGTACGCCTTTTGCAAAACAGCGCTTAGCAGTCGCAAAGTAGGTGTTCTGCAGTTTCCGCGAAGTTCTCTGTCTGATCTATCCAGTTAACAATTTTTGTAAAATTACAATTGTTTAACAATACAACATATTACTAAAATTACAAATCAGTGTATTGCCAATACAAAATATAATACAATTCGAGTAATATACCAAGACATGGAGGATACTACTGAGATGAGTAATTTTACAATTCATGTAACCCTACACGTATTGTTATTTTACGAACTTTGGTCAGTTTCCAAAAAAAGTTTTTAAAATTACAAACATTGTTTTGACTAGATTTACTACAATTTTTTGTAAAGTTTACAGAAATATATTGAAATTATTATTATTATACCCCATTGCAGACAGATATTGCAAAATGTCATAAAAAATATTTTCAATTTCCCTCCACTCTCTTAATTATTCTTGGGATAAATATAATGTATTATGTCAATACTGATAATTTCGGATCTTATAGTAAATAAACTATGAACAATAGAGATGATTTAATAGTTTTTTTATAATTACTTCATAAGAATTTCAGTGGTCTCTTTTCCGGTCATTTCCGAGTTTATTTTACTGAAAAATCAGTTACATCTCGAAGAAATACTGTGCTATCCAAAAGAACATACAGTGTTCTGCAAATCTCTCCCGTCTATTTTTGGAACGATGTGATAACATAGGAAAGAATGAAATTATGGAAACTGAATATTAAAGGTTGTAAACTTCCCTACAAGTGATGATAGATAGAAGATCGTCAATGATGACGTTATAAGCCATTTGAAATTAATTTTAAATGTTGTTATTATCTTACAAATTTACGGCAAGCGAAACTCTTTAAAAGATCATGTCCAAACAAGTAATTTCTATTATATTGATTCTATCTTATTTTGACTAATATCGAAGCACCAATTTTTGGCAACTTGCTTTCAAAACTGCAAAGCTGTATGATGGTTAAAATATTAATTTCTAAAATTCTCAAATCAAGAAACCTCGACCGTCTGGATAGTATCAGATAAGCTGTAGTTTCTTAATTATATCTATGCCTATTCACTTTTTATTGTCATAACGTTTATACCTTAGTGACCTCGAAAATTTTTGGACATTAAAAGTTGACTTTTAGCGAAGGGGCTAGAGGTCTAGGCCTTACTACCGTTATTTCTTTGCATTTTCTGAGAACATTTACCATGAGTAATGTATATTTTTAACCATCGAGAGCAGGTTTCAACGACGGTTGAATATTAGGGGCTTTTCTTTTCGATATATGTCAAAATAAGATGAAAATAAAAAATTTTAAATAAAAAGTACACTGATTTGGGACATAAAGTTAATATTTTCACAAATTTCGTGAAACATCTCCTGTAAAAGATAAAACATAAAAAACCAACAAATTTGGTTATTTAATTTACATACATTTTGGGTAAATATGGAAAAAATAAATAAAGTATGTAGTTTTTTATACCACAACTTTGTTTGTAAACTTTTCCCATAGGACTCGTAGTTTTGCCGGAAATCAATAAACCTGTTTCCTGAAAACATACCCCTCTTCCCGACGTCGATGGCAGATCCTGAAACCAATCTTCCTTTTTAAATATCCCATTTCTTTCAATGGGTTTCATCCAATACTTAATTTAAATTTTACCATTTTCAAAGGCTTCAGCTCTGGTCTATTAGGCCAAAAGTCATTCCTTTAGATATTTTCGTAGATAATTGTATCAGTACTTTAATTATATATATATATATTTATATATATATATATATATATATATATATATATATATATATATATATACAATGCAGTCTGATAATGTATTTATTACTGCTTTACAGACGAATCAACCTTGTTAAAACTGAAACTCTACGAATTTACAATAACAAACGAGTTTATAATGATGTGTATTAATAAATAATAATTTTTGGGGGGCACAGTGAAGCAGAATAAACTTTACAGAGTCCGGAAGAATATAACAATGGCGCTTAACCAAAGGTATACTACAAATTTCAATGGAAATAAATAGAAATGGTTGAGAATTTTTAATACAGACCACATAGTTTCTTTGAATGAATTTTCAAACTTGAAATTATGTACCTACTGTTCACTTCCTCCAAACTAACTAGAGACTGGGATAGCGAGAATAAGGACAATAAAAAATGGTCTTTCCAGAGCTGAAATACATTATGGATTTATAGTAGACGTGTGATAATTTGTATTTATGTATCAAGGGTGCGCTGGTATCACCGATGATAAAATTATAGCACTAGTTACCCCCCAAAAACATTATTTCGTGAAGGGTATCCGGTTTCAATCACCACCAAAATAAAAAGGACAGTTAGGAAGAAACTTTGGAAACCAAAAAAACTCTCTGTCGTTGATAAGATGCTGATAAACTGAATAAGTGAAATTGGGAATGATTGTTGAATGCAAGTACGGTTTATAATAATTCAAGTCATTGAAAATATACAAATATTTTCAGCATTTTTATAACTCTGACCTGAAAATTACACGATGTATCTTAATTTAACTGAAAAATTTATTTTTCTTAGGCGTTTTGTAATTTTACCGGTTTTCAGTCAAAAGTTTTAAAATTTAAAATATTGTTTGTGATTGATTTACTACAATTTTTTGTAGTTACAAAACTATATTGAAACGAAATTAAAAAAATTTATTGAAATTTCACTAAAAAAAAATATTTGGGTTTTGTAATTTTACCGAACTCTTGTTCGGCTTCCAGTCTGAAGTTTTTAAAATTTACAAACATTGTTTGTGATTTGATTCTCTACTCAGTGTTGAAACTGTGTGTCTTTTGTTTTCCGGACAATCGGTGTTGACACGGACTAGACAATGCTGCGATTTCGTTACTAAAAATTATTGTTTAGTGTTACTTGAATTAGTAAAGCGTTTGGTTATTTTACAGTCCACAAAAAACAAGCAACTTTTAAATAATCAAATTTTTATAATTCTCATTATTTAAACTTGTGTTGATAAAAAATACCTATTTAAATAGGGAAAGGTAATAATACTTGTGAGACTATTGCTAAAGTAACTGGAAGAAGTTATTGGTCATAATCAAAGGCCATTTGTTGAAAGTTGAGAGAACATGAATTATTGTCAATAATTCTATATCAATAAATTTTCTATTTGATATCGGTAATTATTCATGATACTCGCATCTGTAGTCATCTGACCATTTGTTCGCTTCATTTATCAATTTTTCATGAGAATAAAATTTTGAGGTAAATTAACGATGCAATATACTGAAATTATAAAACATTTTCAATCCAATTTTTTAACCAAATTACATCACCTGTATTGTAATATTACTAAACAAATTTCTGATAGATGTTTAGTAAAAATGCAACAAACATGTTGTTGAATTAAATTGTGTAGTAATTCACAACGCAGCATACTGAAATTACAAAACATTTCAATTAAATTTGTTCATTAAAATTACATTTGTATTGTAATTTTACTAAACAAATTCCCGATAGATGTTTAGTAAATTTCAATAAATGTTTTGTAATTTTACTATAATGGAGTCGGGATAAATCGTGTAGATAAATTTACAAAACTGAATTTTATAATAATTATATTGTTACGCGTATAACTTCCAACGTTTTTTTCTAAATTTACTGTAGACATTTTTAACAGTGCGGTAAGCAGTCCCGTTACCAGTGTCAAGTATTTCTTGTCCACCTCGAGAAGTTTTTAGTCTCTGCAGCAAACAGACTACAAATATGGGCGCATATAATAAAAATAATAATAAATCATTAATTATTTACTATAATTACAGCAAATTACAGCAAATAAAGAGCTACAGGTTCAGAGTAAGACTAAGTCGTTTTCTGTTCTTCCACCTGTGCTCGCACATCGAATGAATCAAAAATTAACATGGTAAGGTGAACAAATATAGAAAATAGTAAAACAATAATTAAAAAGAAATAAAAAAAATACATAAAGTGTATAAATAATAAAAAAAGGAAAATGTTTATATAGGTGACAACAGAAAGAGAAAGTGAAAATATATTCTCTCTGATTTTGATTATGATATGCATTTCGTGAATTCTCAAAATAATCATGCAGATTTCTTGTCACGAAGCTCCTGAAGTAACTTATTTTGAGGATCATTAAATAACTCCAAAGAAATGATGAAAATAAAATAACATAAAAATGCAACGTGAAATCGCCAGCGATAAACAATAACTTTCCAAAAATGTGCTCTCCGCACGACCACTCGCAACGACGTATGCCCTCACGTGTGAGCCCATTCGGGTAGCTGTCTCGCTGATATTGACTTGGAGAACGCTCGGCCATTTCCGACGAAGGGACGCGCCGACGCTTTACGTAATTGATCTGCTTGCTTGTTTGGCGCCGACTCAAAATTAGTTACCTACATCAGTTTAGGAGCTTAGTATTTGGGACTGAAAAGGTTCATTTTATTTTCTGCTTTTCAGTTTCTTTTTTCGTAGGTTTAATTTTTTGTTAAAAAGTTTTTATTCGGTTATTAATTTTTGCAGGCCTAGTGCGGGACTAGGTCCGTACTGCCATAGCGGGAAGTAGGTATAGTCCATCCAATATCAATTGCAGAAGCTGTTTCTATAGGGAGCAAATAAAAACTCACTTCGCTAACACGAGCGTATATGCGAAGAAACGGAACGAAAAATAATCTGTACTACTTGTATACAGTTTCCGTCGGCACAAAGAGCCCGCTGGTCAACGTGGACGCGAGTGACGGCTGTCTGTTTCACAACCGATTCGTCTGGGCCAATCAAGTCGGACATCAATGCTAGCAGGTGTGTCTAGGCGATGGGAGGTCATAAATCACGCGTTATATTTGTGTTTTAATAGCTCTGGAAGATTAAAAACCAGTAGCGTTTGTGGTCTTGGTGTGTGCCGATCGAAATACGTTTTAGGATATTCTAGTTTTGAAAGAAAGAAATCATTTTTCTTCCTCAATGTATTTGTATAAATAAAAGCTTGTCTTTATTTTTTTTTATTTTTCATTATTTATGAAATATTTTTAAAATCTTAAAATATCTAAATGAAATTAGTTATCTCCGCCACTGCTGCTCACATGATTTCGCCGCAAGACTTTTTTTATGCTTCTGCAATTGATATTGAAAAAACTATACTATTCATATCTGTTCCATGCATTACAGAAGTTCCGCCACTGTGCGACCGCTACTGTCGAGAGCCAACGTGGATAGACAGAAGTGATACGAATGCATGTAACCAAGCTTTTTCGTTATTAATATAGACTTCATATATTTCTAATCAATGTCATTGTAGAAGGAAAATAAAAAACGTTTTCTACTGCATAAAATTCAATATTACAACAAACTACAGTCCATAGCAACAGCACACAATTCTGTCGGTAAAGTGATAACTCAAATTTCACCCCGTAGAAGATTCAACAGGTACTTTGCGGACGGTTGCCGAAAATAGTAATGTATGTAACAAGTTCGCAAAGTGAGGCTTTAGTGGACGAATTGGAATGTGGAATATAAAGATGATATCCGCTAAAGCCATTTGCGTACGTGTTGCATACAACATTTTTTGTATTACTTTTCCAAATAAACAGAACAGAAATACCACACATATTTCCTCGCCGTGCATACATTTTCAATCACCATCCATACGGTAGTGTAGGGAAGTTGTGCAAAAATCTAGCAAGCGATTGTTTATCAATGACACATTTGTCAAATATTAGTGGTCAATTTTCATGAAATAAGTATTCCAAAAGAATATGTAAGTGTCTTTTCCCTCCACTCGCAAACTTTGGCGCCTCTCACTAGTTTCGGATTTGCCTCGGGCGCCACCTTCAGTTATAGTGGGAACGCCACTTTGCTCCGGCTGTATGGTATCGACCAACACAACGGGCCCAGGAGGGCAGTCTTCAATTGCCCTCGACTGGGGTTCGACCTGGGTGCTGACTGCACACTAAATGACTATTCAAAATGGTAAATAAAAACAATCCATTTTCAAGACAGGATAAATAGTTTTATTATCTTTAACGAAATTAACTACATGCAGGGCGGCTGACGGTAGCCTCAAGCTATTACGAAGACTGGTAAGAAATGTACACAATGAAAGCGGAGAGGAAGCATTTGCAAGCAAGCGTGGTAGATGCTCAGGCGGGGAGAGGAGTTTATACGGAGTAGTACGAAAGCTCAAAAACGGGTGCAAAGTGACAGGTTTTTTATACTACAGTGTTTCGGTGCGAAAGCGGGTATCAAATGCAAAGTAACAAATTTGGGTTAACAGTTCGTGGTGCTCTGCGTGGAATTGCTCTAACCTATACTTCCTGTTCATGCTCAACTTTTATACTCCCTTTGACTCGCACTTATTCTTACTTTGGATCATATGAAGGTGAGACGCGAGAAATGTTTACCCCCTCAGTGACCGTATTTATTAATATTGTAAAAAACGTACTTTTCATTATGGAACGAATTTTTGGCCTATATTTATTTATTTATCGTATGGCGATCTACAGAAAGAAGAAGAAGAAGAAGATACAAGCATTTTTACAGGTTGGCAAACAATTAAGATATATATATATATATATATATATATATATATATATATATATATATATATATATATATATATATGAATGGTAAGAATATCGAGGGATTGGTACAAAACGGAAGAATTTACGGATAGTATTGGTGTTAAGATTTTAGCATCAGTGTGGAAGATGAGGTATGACATTGTAAAACCAACACGGCAGAACCGATAGCCGCATTTGTGGTTTGGTTAGCAGACCCTGCATTCCAGGGTCTGCTAACCGAAACCAAAATGTACGGCTACTTCTTGACCCTGATTTTCGTTTTCTACGTTTGATTCATCCTCACTTCCACCGTACTGATGAGGAGCGAAACACGTGTCTATTACACCTACTGAAGTATCCGTTAAATCTTCCGTTTTCATATATATATATATATATATATATATTATGCGAATACACTTGAGGCATAGGTCGTGGGTTATAAGTCGATATCCAGGGAGGTCAGCCAATTCACGGCAGCGGGAGTGGCATTCAGGATCTCATTCCATTCTCCTTCAAATTTTCTTATTGGGCACTCGTTGGCTACGTGGGCTGCAGTTTGGTCCGGCGCTCCGCAGTCGCATTCCTGGGTGTCCGAGAGTCCCCACTTGTACAGCATGGACATGCATCTGGCGTGGCCAGTTCTGATGCGATTGAGGCTACACCATGCTTTCCTAGGCATTTGCATTCCTGGGAGAGGAACGGTAGGGTCCTCGTGGTTATTATGGTTGAAATCATGGTTGGTTGTCCATTTGGTTTTCCAAGCTTCTTCAATATGAAATGGTTCATGATGGGTTAATACCTTATCTTGCCAAATGGGTTTTCGGGACTTGAGACGGCAGTTTGGAGCGTTGTCCAATATCATGTGTATTGGTAGAGTTCTAGGGTATTTAGGATCGTGTAGTTTGTTCCATTCGTGAACAGTAGCTTGTTGTCTCCTCAGGTCTGGTGGTGCTAAATTCGTTAGTGCGTGCAGCCATGGGATTGGGGTGGACTATAGAAATACGTACTTGGGGATAATCAAGTGGTATGTTTCTACTTACTTGTTTGACATTAAATTTTAATCGACATTCAATCACAACGCGTCAAAAGTACCATGAGTATGTCGAGCAGAGGAGAATTATCTTGTACACCACTAGAAATTATTATTCATTGGTCGTAGAAAAAATATTGTATGCATCGATCATGTAATGGCTATTAATACACTTGCAAAGGTTTACGACACTAGCCTTCGGCTGTTCTTAACTTAACTCGTGCTCATGTATTTATAGCTATAATTACATTATCGTTGCATAATATACTATTTTCGCACTAGTGAGAAAAGTACTTCACCGCAATAGAGCGGAAAAGTGCTTCTTTCCACACGACAAATGATTGAGAAAAGTGCACTTTTTTACATACTTGTAGGAAAATACATTTTTCAATTTTCATGTGTATATGATTCATAATTTTTTGACGATTTTTAGACTGGTGAGGCAACAGAAATCGTGAATTATGATATACAATTTCAATTCACATCCATACGGTGGTATTTTAGGAGGCTCTGCAAAAATGTAGCAAGCGATTGTTTAGCATGAATGGCGTTTGTCAAATACCTGAAATATTAGTGTTTATTGTTCCTGAAATAAGTATTCTAAAATATTGCTTCGAAGAAAACGTGTCCTGTCACAACAAACTTGCGACTCCTGAAAAATGTTTATGATATTGATTATAAATTTTCCGCTAGTGTTACCATGACGACTTAGCAGTCTGCTAAAATGACATTTTCCGTACTCTTTTCAGTTTCCAAAGCTGGCATTTTGTGGAGCGTGTACAAAAAACTACTATTATTTATTTTTTCACGAAAATATTCGTTTAAATGCAACATAATTGTGAAAAATAACCTTTAACAAATAAGTTAAGAAAGAATTCATTCACAAGATACTCACTTCACGATATTTTCCTGCTGATAATCATTATATAAATCGAATTAGTGAAATTGAAAATACACAGCGACGAACATTTTTTGGCAGCAATCCGATCATATTCCTCGGATAACGTAATATTGGTAGGTAGTAAATCGGATATTTAAACTACTTTTACTCCATGTTTACGTAACCTGCTTCAATTATGGTAACTCCAGTTAAAACAAATACACATTAGGCAGTGACGTCGCAGGAAATAAATTTCCCAGTGCTTCGTCACCCTAATATATTTATCATTGGGTGTTTTAATTGAAATATTTCGCCATTTTCATGACATTCGTTATTTTCCAATTGGAAATTATATATTTTCTCAAAGAAACCAGTCCCTGTGTGTATTTACTACTCATTCCAAACATCATCTGGTAAAGAGCCTTATTTTGTAGTGAAATAGAATTTACGTTATAACCGGTAAATACATTTTTCTAATTTTGACACTTTCAAAACTCGTTGACGTTATCAAATGTTTTACTTTTCATCACCAGTTGCGAAAATTAAAATTTTCGCAACTGGTGATGAAATATATATTACATTACTAGTGCGGAAAGTGACATTTTTCACACGAGTGGGAAATATTGTGGCACGAGGCGTAAGCCGAGTGCGGCACTCACACGAGTGTGAATAATCACTTTCGCGCGAGTAATGTACGTTATTTTTCCTACGACCACCTATTTTATTAAACAATATGTAAATATTAGATCGTGTATATTGAGTTGCCTGACGTTTTATATGTGACAGTCTATGTTTGAATATTGTTTCTATAAAAAGTGCACATGAATTTAGAATTACTTTTATAGTGAAATAAAGAAATAACGATAATTAACGTTTATTTGAAGAAATTACAGTAAGTACTTATTAGATACAACTGGGGAACAAATTGAATTATTTGGAACCATAAAAATTAAAAGTAAATTGGTTATTGTTACAATTTGTAAATTGTAACGGTGTTGTGTTTGCGAAAGATTCGTTTCAATATTTTTGTTTTAATTAAATGAAAATACGAGAAATATCATAATTCTATTAATGTAAATCGACTTACGAGATATACATATCTCTGATAACGTCAATTCAAATCTGAATTAGCTCAGAAGAGTATATGGTAGATGACTGCAAGGTTGTGGGTTCGATTCTCGTCGTCAACATTTGTTTTTTCTTCTTTTTTTATTTTCTACAAATAATTAGTTTTTAGTCCTGTCTTTATGTAAATAATATCAATAAGGAAGAGCAATTAAAAATTACATCTGTAAATCTTACAGGATTCACGGGTTTGACGGCTTATTGACAGCCGTGCGGAAAGTTACTTTCCGCACTAGTGCGGAAAGTACTTTCCGCACGCGTGAGAATAAAGGTCACTTTCCATGGGAGTAGAGAGTGCGATATGTGTTACTTTCCTATGTGGTCGTAGGAAAATTAAATTTCACCACCAGTTGCAAAAAATACAGGAATAAAATTTGTTATAATTTTGAGGCTAAACTACTTGAAGTACTTTTTCATGTTATTATATTCTCTGTACATTTATTAAGATTGATTTTATTCGAATTCATACAAAATATTTTGGTATTTGAACATAATATTGTGATATTGACCCCAGCTATGTAGCATTAATTTCCATAGAAATTAGAAATGTTTTTTTTCATTTGAATATTCATTCCAAAAGTAAATCATTTCTCAATTTCAAAGTTAAAAATAAAATCGTCAGGCGTGGGGGATTCAAACCCTTCCAAATTTTGCTTAGATCTCGCGCCTTAGACCGCTCGGCTAGCTGCCAAACGCATTCACATACTTTAACGTAAGTAAGAAAGTTTTTTATGTACTTTTTTACCTGATACCTGTAAAAGGGCCCCACTTCCAAGCAAGTACGCATAAGTTCTCAACTACATATCACACTATTCATACTTAAAATTTCAGCTTTGCTAAAATGAGGTGGTTTGCCGGCTCTGGGATCTTACTTCCTTGAAAGTATTATGTTTCACAAAGATACGTAACCAAAAAGCATCCCATGCTTTTCGGTACAGTCGTCGAATATTAACACGTTCGTGGACACTGACGTCATATCACGTCATTGACTCTATTCCCATCAGGGCACCAAAAAAACGTTAAGTGTGGTCAAATTGTCACAGTGATAAAATGAGTACTTTTACACGTAGAGAAACGCAATAAGTATCTTTAAAATCACATTTTTCCAAAGAATTGGAAATACTGGGAAAAAACAATGCGTCAAATAACGTCGTGCCCAGCGAAAAGCATAGTTTATTTTCAAAAAGACAGTGACGCCATATGCCGCATGTAAAAATAAAATGAAAAACTGGTCATTTTGTAAAAAAAAATATATTCAAGAGGAACTAAAACTTACAGTAATAAATAACAAAACTCAAGCATGCCAATCTTGAAAACATATTCCTACACAAAGTGGTGGCTTACCAATGCAATCGCGACACATCCAAGCAGTTTCTTTTCTTTTTTTTTATTATGTAGCACTGCTTCCACCGCCTATAATATTTCCCTTGTTTTTTAGAGTTTTCGGGTGTAGGAATGGCTTCAAGAACATGACCAGTATTTTTCCTTGATCTTTTAGATGGTATAGACCTAGTTTCTTTTGGTACAGTTTTGACAAATTCCCTATATATATATATATATATATATATATATATATATATATGGTGCCCCTTATCTAGAAATGGCTCCAGAAGCCTTAGCACTAACGAGTTCACCTTTGAACTTCCCCTAGCATCTGCTCTATTTGATTTTCCTTTATAAATCTCCATATTTAAAACGAAAACATCGTTTGAGCACAGTTTATA
Source organism: Gonioctena quinquepunctata (assembly GCA_018342105.1). Lineage (NCBI taxonomy): Eukaryota > Metazoa > Arthropoda > Insecta > Coleoptera > Chrysomelidae > Gonioctena > Gonioctena quinquepunctata. The sequence continues at coordinate 54,479 of JAFIRS010002999.1, forward strand.
GAATTTGATTCCATATTTGCTCTTTTTATTCTTTATATAGACCCGAAATTTCAGCCGTCCTCGGAAAAGTAGGAGTGACTCATCTAAAGACAATGCCTCGGGAGGAGAAAATATATTTTGGCTTGATCGTATTATTTTATTCACTAACCAGTTGACTTTATAAAGAGGGTCATCCTTATTTTCATCATCCGAACAATTAAGACATCTCAAAATTTGTTCAAATCTTCGTCCTGACATGGTAGCAGGAGAAATAGGGTGATAATATAGTGGACTGAAAGAGAAGAAATCTCGAATAGAACGAAATTTCAGTTGGCTAGCCAAAAGACACAAATAAAAAAAAATCTTCAATTCATCCGCGGATCTTTCTCGGAATATTCTAAACCTGCTCATATCTAGTTTTAGGTCTTCTAGATGAATTGAGTGTCTCGCCATATGCGTTTGTTTTTTTTAAGGATATAATCTATTACCTCTCCAGTCCAAATAAATTCAAAAACTTCTCTGGGAGTCTTGGATTCAATATTTTGTGTAAGCCCAACAGAAGCATGGTTGAACATGAAGTCTATAGGGGCACATAAGGTGTCTTCCCATACATTGTTTTCTTGCTCACTCGGATCATCAGAATCAACTGAACATTTTATATGTAAAAAAAAACAATAAACAAATATTTCACTATAAATTATAATTCATTATAACATAAAAGTAGTGCCTACCCAATTCGAGCTGCGTAGCTGCATTTTCGGTTCGTTTTTTTTCTTTTCTTTCGAGAAAGAGAGAAATATAGGAAACAACGTTGAATTTTCAAAAAAATATACACTTACCATCACTTAAATCACCGCTGGAATATGAAGAATTACTTTGAGTGTATTCGGGATCATCTATGGAATCGTCGGTACTATATTCATCGTGTGTGCTTTTAGCATCTGATTCTGATCCATCATCTTCCGTCTCAACCTCATCAAACCACCTAAGTAGTTGTTTTTCTTGTTTTTCGTTCATTTTACGTTCTTATTCAGCCAAGCAATCAGTACACAAGCTCTCTGACGATATGTAAATCGGAACTAAAACGCGCCAAACCGCCAACGTCTGTCGATCGCCTAACCAAATTTTCCCCCCTCACCAACAATATTTCGCAAACATTTTTCAACACAAGGTGTCTAGAGGGACACTTCACATATTTTTGTATACAAAATAGACGTGAAATCGCGCAAAACGTATTTACAGCGCATTAAGCTTTTGACGGCAACTGTCGTGAGTGCCCAGTGAGACAAAATAACTGTTAAACCCTTATTACAGTATGCCTTTTTCGTGCCTATTTGTCTGCCTGACTGCCGGTGGCTGAAATTTTAAACAAATACGCATGCGCGCGTAGCTATTTTGTTGATTGTTTCAAGCGTGAAAATAAATAGGACTGGTTCTATTTTTTCCGCCTGAATCGAGGGGATTTCAAGGACGTTTGTGGTAATGTCAGGTTTGCCAAAACAATAATTATCTGTTGGACTTGACATAACCAACAAACAAATGAAATTAATCACATAGTATTCGTTTTGTTCAGTATGACAGAAAAGAAGAAAAAACCTTGTATCAGGTAAGGAAAGAGTTGAAACAAATAGTCCAAGTTTACTAAATTACTTAATCATTTAAGGTAAATGTCAATTTTCCTTAGGTTTGCAGCTCTGAAATTAACGCCCGAAACAATCATCAAAAAGGCACAGTGTAATAGTGCCAGTTATTTGGGAAAATTCAGCCAACAAATAGCCATGAAAATAAGCACAAAAATAGGCACGAAAAAGGCATAGTGTAATAAGGGTTTTACGGCGTATACCGCTTGTGTCCAATTACGCACATATACCATAACAGGAGTGTCCGCGAACGTGTTAAAATTATTTTTTATTTTTAAGTGCGTTAAAAGCGTGTTTTTTAGTTTTTTTAAATATATATTTTTCATATTGTTAACTCGAATTAAAAAGGATCACATATCAAAATTAGAAGAAATATTGTGTGAAACACGTTGGGAAACCCTATTTTTCGTAACTCATTACGAAATATAGTGCTTTTCCCACAAATAACTATTTTTCAGTACGAGTAAGATGTTTCAGGACTAGGCGATTAGCGATTTCGAAACGAGTACTGGAAAAAGTTCACCGGACGTGTGACATACCATTTATTCCTTACTTTTCACAAACAACACTGTGAGTAACTACTTCAATAATTATTTTATGTGCGGCGAGTGTTTCTGGAATTTGAATTGAATGCCTAGCTGTGAGATAGTTTCCATAGAACCGCGCGCAATTTTTCGTATTTATTATTTTGACACTAACTGTCATCGCACGTTAATAATTGTAAAATGGATAAAGAAAAATTATTAATTCCTGAGGAAATTGTGCGGAAATCGCAAGGAGCCAAGTAAATCTTCCCGTTGTATAACGGGATAACTGGATAATAAAATAATGGGATAACAAGATAACGGCATAACGCGTTAACGGGATAACAGGGTAACGGGATGTCGGCAAAACGGAATGATGGGATGATGGGGAAACGGAATAATGGGATAACGGCAAAACGGTGAAATAAGATAACGGATAACAGGATAATGGTTTGACGGGATAATGAGATACTGCATAACGGGATAGCGGAAAACTGGATAAAGGGATACAGCTAGGATAACGGGATTCGGGATAACGGATAACAGCAAATGGAATACCCCTATTATAAAATAGGTTATATCTCGAAGAGTATCAGTAATAGAAAAATTAATTTTTCAAGAGAGTATCATTCCAAGGGCGTAATAAGTTTTTTTTCCAAAATTTCGATCGTTAAAACTTACTTTTGAAATATTAGAATAATTTTCAAATTTAAAACTGTTAATTTGTTTCATCATGCAGTAATTTGTTTTCTTCCATGTTTCAATTTGAACCTAAAGATAGTTGTGAGACAATACATAAAGTGTACATTATCCCAACCTGAATTATGGTTGGCAAAATTGACATAATTTTACCCTGGAATAGGTTGGCGCTGAATTTAGCGAAAGGAATTTTATGTCATATTTTCGTCAGATTCACCAGAAAAATCTAAGGGGAATTCATAAGTCGAGATTTAGCCCTTTAAATCTATTCATCGCCTAAAATCGGCTATATGAAATAATAAAATTAGGGAAATATTTTTTTTTTAATTCTATCCGCACTACTATGGAATATTTTTAATCAACTCACGTAAGGGAACAAGAAATGTTAGCATATTTATCAAAACTGAATTTTGAATCGAACTGAAACTGAAATTCAGGCGGGCAAAGCCGCGGGCATAAGGTAGTCCCATATATATATATATATATATATATATATATATATATATACAGTGTGGAAACCTATGATAGAATAAAATCCATATATATATATATATATATATATATACAGTGTGGAAACCTATGATGGAATAAAATCCATATCTCCATAATAGAAATATATTTTTCTACCACCCTTCACGAAAAGACGTCATTTTGTAATATAATACCTTCAGCGAAAACTTGAGAGCAAGTGAGAGAAATTCTCATAACGTTAACTTTTGTTTCTAGTGATGAAAGTTAAATTTATATTTTCAATCATTTACCGCACTCGTATACAATGTTTTGATGACTTTAAATTATTAATAAACAAAGACAGGAATCATTTCTATAATTAGAATGCTTTTTTACTTTTGTTTAATTAAAAAGCATAATAGAGTTGTGAAAATACCGTGAGATTTAAAGACAATTTATATCTAGTTTCCTGGTTCCATTAGTTTGACGTTCCTCGTTAATTGTTTAGACTTGTCAGTTTGCACTGAAAGCATCGTTAAATTTTTAAGTTATGATGATTTCTGATTCGGAAAGTGATTTAGATTTTCCAAATACACCACCAGAAATAGCAAATCAAGCTGAGGATTTATTACCAGTAAAATCTAAAAAGATATATGAAGAAATATATGAAAAATTCATGGATTGGAGAGTAAATCACGAAAATTCATTTTCGGAAACTGTGCTGCTTGCGTATTTTGGATGGTTGTCAAAAAAATTCAAGTCAACGACGCTATGGTCTGCGTATTTGATGTTGAGAACCACTTTATCGATTCAAAATAATATCGATATCAGTAAATATCCCAAGTTACGTTCTTTTTTTAAACGAAAATCTGATGGTTTTAAAAGTCAAATGTCTAAAAAAATTTCTTCCGATGAGATACACACTTCCTTAAAGAATGCACCCGACTTCAAATACTTAATGACTAAGGTAAGTTAAATACTTTATTATTGCGACAAATTCTTAATGATATTAATATTAACGTTTGTAGGTGCCTTAGTTTTTAGAATTTCGGGGACTTGTCGTTGCCATGAATTAAAAGATTTGACAGTAAATGATGTAAAATATACCAGCAGTATACTCTCAGTTACAATACGTAATACAAAAACAAAAGTACCGCGTTCCTTCCACATTTCTGGGTTCTTCTAGAGATTTCTAAAATATATATGAACCTCCGTCCATTATATATGGAGAAAATAAATTCAAGATTCTTTATTAACTACCAGAACGAAAAGTGTACAAGACAGGTTGTGGGAATAAATAAATTCAGTAAATTTCCTAGCTCAATATTTAAACTTGCCTAATAGACCGGGAGATGGTGACACAAAATATTAGGTCATTTGTACCAGTATGGCGGTTCTTCAGGGGTCTAATTACGGAATGACAAAATAGAAAATGATGGTCATAGCGCTGGTACAGGCGGCTCAATCGCGTGGGCGTTAATCGAACGTGTCTGATAAAAAACGAGTGTCGAACGATTTGTTCCACAAAAATGCTTGTATTTTCCGATAGTAGATAAAAGAAGTAGGCGGTAGCGTGATGCCATACTTCTCCGGTGTGACTTACAGCCCGCCATACCGACGCGAATACATTAATTAAAAAAAAACAATTCAACCATTTGTTCCAGGCTAATTTTTGCACAGCTAATCATCGTCGAGTAGCCATTCACGAAATACACCATGCCATACTTTTCTGACGGTTCCAAATGGCCGCCATACCGCCGCAAAGGAGTAATTTTTTTTCGCAAAACGATTTGTACCAGTATTGCATTTGGATTTTCGGAAAGTATTTGATAACATGTGACCGTTATTATATTTCCCGTTCGTCTAGTAGGGGGAAAAAGTGCTGCCATACTTGAAAAACTTATTTATTCGACACGTTTTGAAAATACGACTGTAAAATACGTGAAATCATTTTTTACATCATGGAATCATTGAATTCTGTTTGTTTGGATGTGATTCTACCTAAAAAAAATTATTCCAGATTGTAACCATGGGGCGGACGACTGTCGGACTTAAGCCAAGATGTTAAAAAAAAAGTTGACGATTTGTACCAGTATGGCATTTGGATTTTTGGAAATTATATGATACAATGTGACCATTATTATATTTGCCATACTTTTAGTAGAGGGAAAAAGTGGCGCCATACTTGAAAAAACTTGGTTTTTCGACACGTTTTCAAGGTACAAGACATAAAATCATTTGTTACAGTATGGCATCATCGTATTCGGTTCGTTTGGATAAAATTCAACCTAAAAAAAATTATCCCATACTGTAACTATGGGGCGGAAGTCTGTTACACTCGAGCAAGATATGAAAAAAAAATTGGAAGGAATTGTAACAGTATGGCATTTAAAATTTTCCAAACTTGCAAAAAAAATGCTTTGGGAAAATTACACTGTACTTATTCAAAGTGGTAGACTCGAAAAAATAATTTTCTGAATTTTTTTTTCTGTTGAAAAATAAGCCTATACCGTGCCCAGGGTATTTATATTCGTTAAACCTCAAACTTACAGGAAAAATTAATGCCATACTGGTACAAATCGTTCGAATTACGAATAAAATCTTAGAATTTAAAAAAAAATATTGTACATATTCGCCACCTCCCACAGGTATGGCATGATCAGACTTCTATTTATGATCATACAGAGAAATGTTGAAAAAAGTTTAAGGCTGGTACAAATGCCAAACATTTGTACCAGCCTTAAAAAAAAATATTTTACTCCGGTAACCCATCAAAGGCTGACAGGAGGAGTCTTGTTGACATGGGTACCCAGGGGGAGGTTTCACCGCCGGTGCCTCTCCACATGGTGTTGGACTCTGGGGAGCGTGGTGCTAGATAGTGGACCAGTGGAAAACAAGACCGTGATTCGGTAGAGACGGGGGAGTCCTTCACCTATGGGTTGAGGTGATTGTATTCCCTGCTGACTCAGCGGGGAGCGGCGCATTGATCCGCTCGGGCACTGACATCCCATAGCCAGTAGCTTGTCTTATCAAGCGGCCCCACCGTGGCTGAGCTATAACGGCAGCTAGGATTACTTAGCGTGGTGATACAGCATAACTGTTATCCCCCTGATGCCTAAATCCTGGGGAAGGATAGGGCGAAAGCTGGGTACCTTCTCTTCGGATGGGCAGATGGGTGTATGTGCGCAGGAGGTTCGGCAGCGACGCGCCTTCGTTTGCGAGACTACTCCATTCATGGTACAAATGGTTGAATTGTTTTTTTTTAAATTAATGTATTCGCGTCGGTATGGCGGGCTGTAAGTCACACCGGAGAAGTATGGCATTACGATACCGCCTATTTCTTTTTTTATCGACCATCGGGAAATACAAGCATTTTTGTAGAACAAATCATTCGACACTTGTTATTCATCCGACACGTTCGATTAACGCCCACGCGATTGGGCCGCCGGTACCAGCGCTATGATCATCATTTTCTTTTTTGTTATTCCGTAATTAGACCCCTGAAGAACCGCCATACTGGTACAAATGACCTAATATTTTGTGTCACCACCTCCCGGTCTATGATCTCCAAAAATATAATGGGCATTGTTTGCGTAGAACTTACGCAACGCTATTAGTGGATGCAGGAGGTGATTCACTTCAATAAAAAAAGCAAGGAGGCTGGATACCCAAAAAATCGTCATCTCGTTACGGCGAAGAATACAAGTTTTTTTGTCAGTGGAAATTGGGCAACAAGGTTAATATCGTGAATGAAGATGTGATGACGGCTCAAAACCGGGACACACTTGTCATACACTCTTCCGATCCGACTCCGGTCCGATGTTGTCCCAAGAATCGGATCGGTGCGGGATCGGAATAGGGGTGAGCAAACATGTCATACACGCTTTCGGCTCCTTTCGATTTCCGGCTCCGGTTCGATACACTCGCCAGTCTCGATTCAAACAATATCGCGTCTAAAATGTTCAAACATTTTAGCAACTGAGATTTAGCCATGATGGCACTTTGTTTAGAAGAAAAAGATGAAGGAAATCGGAAATATTTCATGGAGAACAGCGAAAAGGCAGATTTTGGGTACATGCTGCTTCAAAAAAAGATCTGCACAAGGAGAGTTTTCCACACACCTACCTCATCGCTGACGGCGTTCAACTTGTTGGAACTTCAAGAAAATTTGTCTAAACAAGACACATATTTTATAAAAGCCTTCCACAAGGACCAGAACACAGTTATGGTCCTGTTGGATACTCAAAAAGCATTTTGACACGGTCTAGACAGAGGAGTCAATCGCTGAAATGACAGAGGCAAACATGCCTTTATACCTTGTAAGAATTATTGAATCCTATTTGTCGGGGCGGACTTTTCTGGTGAATGTAAACGGAATTAGTTCACCAGATCATACAGTCGGAGCGGGGGTCCCGCAAGGGTCTTCACTGTCACCAATCTTGTATTCGTTATATACCATAGAGAAATTAAAAATAAAGAGACTGAAACATTGGCGATCTTGACCAACAAGTTTTTGGTACGGCCAGTCGCGCATGGAGGCGCTGCCCGCAATCGACAGACGTGTTACATGAAAATTTTCCAATTTCGACATTTGCAGAAAATAAAGTTATTGTTTACACATGTTTTTTATTATGACAAACCACGCAATAATTTCAGAATAATTCTTCTACTGTTATTGTCATTATTATGATAGAAATTATACTATATGTACTTGAATAGGAACGTCGAAAATAGGAAAGTTTTGTTATTCTAGTTGTCGCTGAAATTCCTAGAAATATTTTTTCACAAGGTAAAATATAAGCTGATTTTCACAAACTGATACTTATTTCCATTTATCAGTTGCAGAAATGTTTTCACAAACTGATACTTATTTCCATCCATCAGTTTCCATTTCCTATCACCCTTTGAGGAAGTACGAAGATTATCATCAATCTGGAGTATTTGTTATACCTACTCGTTCTCCTTTGTGCTAATAAATGAACAAAATTATTGAACGTTTGATGTAAATGTAATTTGTTTTTATTTCGGTTGATTTGATGATAAGACTGAAGGATATTTTTAATTTTGTTGTTTTTCAGAGTTTTATTATTGTTTTGTCTGTGGTTGTACCTTTTCCTAGATACAATAGAATGTGTTTTTATAGTTCAACTTATTATTCTTGTTTTATAAGAACTTCATTTTTGTTCTTGATATCATGGAACGAAGATTTAGTTTTGAACTTCATTTTAACCAGGAACGAACTAAGAGATTCTACGAATCGATTACTGTATATATTTCATTAGTGATCGATTTGCCATTCCTGTATTTTATATGATACAACCATTCATATGAAATGCAGGAATAGCAAATCGATCACTTATAACTTATAAAATATATACCATGTCAACCATATAACTGAGGATAAATCTGTTTTACCAACTGTACTAACTTAGTTCGGCCAGTTGCGAAATATGTCGCCACTGTCTAAACGTGGTGCCAACTTTTACTGCAGGTTTGACAACTCTCTTTATTTTTAGTTTCTCTATGTCATATACCCATGACTTTCCGACCTTCGCTCGAACGAGTACGGCTATGTTCGCGGATGACACCGCCACAGTTTATAGCTAAAGAGTTCGCTCACTTGGCCAAAATGCATGTTCCAAGGTAATATCCACTCCAGGGAAACAATTCAGAATGCGCAGAAGACTGTCGCGGTTATCGCATATTATTTTTGAAGGTTATAGACGATGTGGAACATAACTATAGCTCAGACTGTCCATCGTCTTATGATATTCAAAGTTTATCACACGACTCGAATGCTTAGAGTTGCAATCGTCTTCAGTATTCACCTGAAGACGATTGCAGATACAAGCATTCGAAACGCCGTGAAAACCTTTTAAATACATTAAGACGATGGACGTCCGAAACGATAGTAATCGCATATTATATCAGGACTTCGAAGTATCCGAAAAATGTCCGTATTAGTAACACAATAACAGGTGGTATGCGCGAGGGATACAAATCAGAGTTGCGCAGTGTACAAACGGGAGCATGAAGATCAAAGTGCCGACGCCAAGTGAGCGAATGATTCTTTAGCTATAAACTGTGACACCGCGATCTATGCCCACTCGTTCAGTAGCGAAGTGGCTGCCAAACAGCTCCAGATTCATCGGTTTGTCATACCTTATCTAGGGAATAACAAGATAAAGCTCAATTCGAATTTCACGACGAAACGCACTAACGTAAAGATCCTCGGGAAATTAAAGGCAACGGGAAAGCCCTCAGTGGGATACCTGGGGGTGAAATTTGACAGACGTATGTATTTACATAATCACATAACTCTATCGTTACAGAGGGGGGCGGCCTCAATCAAGCGCACGTACCCCCTCATATCACGTAACTCAAGTTTATCGCTTGATGATAAAACAAGAAAATACAAACAAATAATCAGACCTACTCTCACATACGCCCGCCCAATATTCTGCAGTCTGCCAGAAACCCAGCTGTCAAGACTGCGTATTTTTTTTTTATGTTCTGGTTCCCACGAAAAGGGATATCCTGTAATGTTCAGAGAACATCGTGGGAACCTAGGGAAAGAAGGTAGGAGTTAGTGTTCTTCTTAAATTTGTGAAGGTTGTATGCCTCGGGGAACACCTCCCTAGGCAATGAGTTCCAAAGCCTCGCTGTTCGTTGGATGAACGAGTCTTTGGAAAGTGATGTTCTGCAGGTCTCCAAAGTGACCACGAAGGGGTGTGATGACTGAACTTGACGGGTTAATCTCGAAGAGACTGCCAAAGCAGGAACGATTGTTGATATTTCAGAAGAGCATCGCCCATGAAAATATCTATAAAATAGAGACAAATCGCCAACTTTTCTACAGTGTTCCAGACAAGTGAGCAAGTTTGTAAGCGAGGCATCACCGACGAGATGAATTGCCCTTTTTTGGACAGAATCCAATAGCCTCAGGATATGTTTAGGTGCCGCACTCCAAATATGGGAACAGTATTCCAGGACAGGTCGGATCTGTATCTTATAGATCATAAGCAGCTGACTGGGGGTGAAATAGCTCTTGGCACGAAACAAAAAACCAAGTTTTTGGGATGCACTTTTGGCAATGGACCTCACGTGATTTTCCCAGGAAAGGTTATTGCTGATAGTAATACCAAGCATCGATATGGATGGCTTCAGTGGTATGGTTACTCCTGACAAAGTTATGTTAGGCACAGTGAGATCGGCTTTTCTAGAGAAAAGACATGCTTGTGTTTTGTTTGCATTGAATTCTACCAAGTTATTAGATCCCCATTCGAGAATTGTTGCTAAGTCCATATTTATATTATTAACATTTCTTCCTCGTTCATTTCTGGTTTCACGGGCTGATATAGGGGCTCTGGAAGAGAAAGCGGTATGGAGGGTACTATCATCGGCAAAGCTGTGTACTGGACATGAAGTTGCTTTCAACAGGTCGTTGATGTGAAGTAGAAATAGTGTTGATGCGAGAATAGATCCTTGCGGAACACCAGCATTTATGAGTAGAGTGTCAGATGAAACTCCATCGACCACTACATGGAGAGACCTGTTTGAGAGAAAACTAGCAAGCAGAGAATACAGCTGAGGGGGCAAGCCATAAGACGGAAGCTTGGCGAGGAGTCCTGGTGCCAAACTCGATCGAACGCCTTGGAGATATCTAATGCCACAGCTAAAGTTTCTCCATACTTTTCAATAGATAGCTGCCATATATGTGAGACGTAAGCGAGCAGGTCACCAGTTGATCTCTGATGGCGGAAGCCATATTGCCTATCGTTGACAATTCCTGAGTCTTCCAGATATTTCATGAGCTCGATGTTGATGGCTTTTTCCATGACCTTTGAAATAATAGATAGGATATAGTCACTAATAGTAATAGATACATCCGTCTGGATGAGCTGCGCGAACTTGCGGGAGTAGAAAAGCTTGAAAGCTACATTACTAAAATATCCGATAAATTCTATCGATATCATCTCCCTAAAATTCCGCTCACGGCGAATATAACTAACTTAAGATAGGGAATACCTGGGAAGCACGGAGTTATTTATGAAAAGTTGGATTTTTACCGAGAAACACTAAATAACAACCAAATAAAAAATCAATTATCTAAAACCCAACAGATAGGGTAAAAGCACACTTTATCTTTTTCTTTTAATTATTTAAAGAATTACTTAAAACCGTTTTTTTTTCATAATTTTATTTTCGGTAAATACACCTATTTGAGACATTAAACAAATTAAATTAAAATGTCAGCAGAATTGGAATCCAAATTGAATAGAGTATAGGTACATAAGCGCAAGTAGGAGGTACCACAAATGCGATTGTTTTAAATAAAACATAAAACCAATATGAAAAGGCTACCTCTATTTTTTTTACTGGACTAGTCCGCTGAAAAAATGTTACGGGACTAGTCACAAAATATACATGATCATGGTTGATTAATATCGCGGAATGCATGATATCAGAATTAAGTCTTCATCAAAGTGAACAGAGAAAGGTTCTAACACACAACGATGGGATATCACCATCAAAACCACTATATCATTCAGAGAATCTTCCATTATCACTTCCATAAGAGCAATAACAATATAATGGTGAAATGAAAATGAAGCCACGTATAAAATTACCATATCTATTTTTATCTTCCAACTTTATGCATCACTTTCCTTCAGCATGAGTAACTGAAAATATTCGCAACAGGTTGAAAGCCCGGGTCGAGTTTGTTTGTTTTAAGAATTAGATGTTCGAAATTCTATTCAATCGGTTATTCGTGGGAGCTTTAAATGACATTTTTCTCAAATTCAATTGCAAAATTATTCTATATTCCATCCTATTATTTCCGAATCTTTGGAATGGCGTTACGTGAGTGTAGGAAGAAAAGCCATTTCATCTGGTCAGAACAATTTTCATAAGTGATACCGCGATGATCTGAATGTTCAAAATAATTCGTAGATTTGTTGTTTTTGAAATTCGTGTTTCCGAGCAATAAAATGACATCGTCAGTCTCGATAGATCTTGTACTTTTTATAAAGTTTGCTTCGATACGGATGTGTAATATACATTATCATTTCAGTATCGGATTCGGGAGCCCATTTCCGTTTTTTATAGAAGAAATAATTTACAATTGATTTTATGATAATTTTGAAATATAACCTATAATTGAATATTTTATTCTTGGAATCATATTTTATAAAACCCAGAAATTTACCACATCAATTTCCTGTATCATTTGATGCTTCTCCGTGACATCTGGTCACTCATATTATTATCTAGTCTTGTTTCCATTGTCCATGAAGCTATGTGACTTCTAGAAATCATCAGCACAGGCCTTCTATCCATACACTTGGTTATTTCAAGGCAATCTCTTTGTGAGCACTTTATTTCTCCTTTTCTCAATTTCCTACTGAACTCTTTAGGGGTTTCTCTAATAGTGTTGTAGAATCTACAAGAAGAAATAAACCTCATAAAATCTGTTCTCAAGGAAAATGCATATCCAGATCAGTTTGTGAAAAAAGCAATCACTGACATTGAAAACAAAAACCCATCAAACAACCAATTAACACAACCAACAGGAGTACTCCCACCACCTACACATTTCACAACCAACATAATACCTTATGTCCCCGGAATATCTGAAAAGATCAAACGAATTGGACATAGGTATGATGTGAGACCATCATTTAGAACAACAAACACACTGAGATCTATACTAACACAAACAAAACCAAAAAACGCAGAAGAAAGTACCAAAAACTGTGTTTACAACATACCTTGTTCTTGTGGTGATAGTTATATAGGTGAAACGTCAAGACCATTGGAAGTGCGCCAAAGTGAACATCAGTGTTACATCAGAAATCGACAAATAACTGGATCAAAAATTGCAGAACATATCCTCACATCCAATGGCGATCACACGATTGAATGGAATAGGACAAAAATCTTGATGAAAGAACCACATCAAGAGAGGAGAAAATTGAAAGGAACGGCCTGTATTCTTCTTTCCAATAACAACTGCTTTTCAACAAATTCTGTTGAAATGGATCAAACATGGTTACCTCTACTCAGAGAGGAAGTGAGATATGGTAGAATGCTAATAAACTGATCCGAACAACACCCCATATATCAAATGAGCAATACGTCACTCTCAAACTTTTTTGGCAGATCTCAATTGACATTCGTCAGTTGAAAAAGCGAAAAAGACTCTGCGAGAATAAATCCAAATTATAAAACAATTAAAGAAGATTTAGAAGATTTTGAGAACGGGGGCAGATATAGTCCCCGAAACGTCAAGCAAAAACTATATGGAGAAGTATCTTTTGAATTTTTTTTTTTTAATTTTTGATAGGTGAATTTAGGAAACGGCAAGTTATTGACAAATTGAATCATTTTTCTATAGGAAATATAATTTGGTGAACGCAATAACTTATCGGGGTGAACTAATCAGTTTGCCCTTTCTACACTTGTATAGATTTTCCTGATTATATCTTCATTTTCAGACTGTGGAAGGTTACCCAAAAAACATGTCAAGAAACGTTGTTCCTCCACAAAAAACCACATTCATTCAATGTTGCACAGAGTTCCACAATAGAGAATATTTTGGTGGCATAATATAGCAAGAGGCAAATTGATGTAGTACTTATCAGCATACAATTTGATCCTGTTCATTTTGAACTGAAAACAGCCGCAGAACTATTTCTTCTGAATGAGAGTTTTGCGACATTACTATCATAGAAAATTATATTCATCTACGGTACAGAGTTTATACAACATTTCCATTTCTTGTTGTAAGAGTGATCAGGTTTTTAAATATTTTGATTGGGATTTTGCGAATGTGAGTGAGGAGGGCATATGCAGATATGGCAGAGTAAATATTTCTAATTCTCTGAGAATCTCCCTTACAGCTGGTTTGTCTGTTCACAGCCACTATAAAACGCAGTACCAAGCAAGTTTACTACTACTAAAAACAGACTATTTGGCGAATAATTAGCAATCATTATAACCATGAACAAGTTCATGGTTTTTAACATAAAACAATTGTTTTACCGCTCCATCGTGATTCGCCAATTCAAAAACAAAACAGAACTTCAATTTCTCAACCATAACCATGATACGAGGAGACATACTAGGTACATCTTACCATTCTCATCAAAAACAGTAGGCCAACGCAGTGTTGCCTATCTAGCACCTAGAATGTACCGGGTTGTTCATATAAATTACCCACCCCTTACATCGTTTTATTGCCTATAAAAAAAAATTACCTAAATGTAAAAGTTGGGTGGTTATGAGTGAATTTTGATAAACTGCTATCAAAAATACAGTAGCTTGTAGATTTCAGGGGATACTTTTTTAAATGGGATACCCTGTATATTATTGAATTCTTTCAATGATCTTTTTTTCCTGATTTCAAAAATATACCATATGTTACCCCTATCTTATACTGTTTTTGAGTTATTAAACGTCGAATAACTTAGACCAGTTGTTACTGTAAATACCTATCCTATGAAAGTTAACATTTTTAAAGTAAGCTATGAAAATGATAACTATATATGTTTGTTTTGTGACATTTCTTTAATGGAATAATCAAAATGGTTTACAGTGAGGAAGGAAAAGTTCAAATATATACTTGTTATATACAAAACAACAAAAATAAACGTGCAGCAAAAAGTGCATATAGGGTGATGTATCCAAATCGTCCAACACCGTCAGAAAATACATTCAAAAATATTTACCTTCAGTTTCAATAGAAAAAAGCGTGTAGTTCAAGAAAACCAGGAAGAACAGTTAGATATACTGCTTCATTTCGAAGATAAGCATATCCATATGAATTCGCGAATAGACTTTTTTTAAACATTGCATTATTTTTTTGAAAATTCTGAATGTACTTTAAAAAATGGTAAAAGTTTTTCCAAAATCCTACGTACTTTGCAAAAGAACAACTACAAACCATAAAAAAATTTACCCGTACAAGTTTTGACAGAGACTCATAAGAGGAAAAGGCTGGATGATGATTCAAAAGTTGAATGAAGATCCCGATTATTTAACTGAAATATTATGGACTGATGAGTCATCCTTTTCTACGGCAGAAGTTTTCAATACGAAAAATCGAAGGTCGTGGGAAAAAAAGGACAACAGAAAAAGATTGGTAAAACAAATGGAGAAAACAGGAAGAAAAACTGTTAGCGATTGATGCGGAATTTTTTGAAATGAAATTGTTTGCCCTATATTTTATGTTTATACCGGGTGACAGAGGGAATAGGGCCATGTCTATATCTCCTTCACTTATCAACCGATTTAAATGGAATTCTGTACATAGATATGAGACACAATTTGGGATTGACAAACACATGGAAACAAAATGACGGTCTTTCGGTTTCTCCAGAATAGCTACCAACTTCGATTTTTCAAATAGAACACCCTGTAAAAATATATATTTTTTTCTTATGAATAGCTTGCCTATACTGAAACATTTGCATTTCAATGATAATGACATAACTTTCTCATTTTCTCCTCACCAGAGGGCACTATATTTAAAGTATAGGATTTTGTCAGAACCCTTGCTGTTACATCGGTTCGTATCTAACAGTTATATCAGATTATTGTGATGACATGACATTTCGGAAACATCGTGTTTTCTAGATTATAATCAAGTTTCCATGATAATCGTGCATGAACATTTCACTTCGTTCATGAACTGGAAAACTATTTAATTTATCGCACTATTAATCTGAAATAGAAATTCTGAATATTTTCAAAGTTTTTTCAGCATTGATCGATGGCCAATTATTGGTGTTAGATATAAATGTATAACTCAATTCAAAATGATGAGATGTGGTCCTGAAAAGACATTCTGCAGAACAGGTTTCTTTATTCAATCAAGTAATTCAAATACCTATTATATAAACAAAACAACAAATTTTCAACTATTTCTATATAATAACAATTCATATCTCAATATGCCTTCCTTCTCTTTCTAAGCATGAAATCGTTTTATGGTATATCTCTTTTCGGACGTTCAACAAAAAATTTGGAGAAATTTCTGCTGCACAGTGACAGATAGTCTCTTCCAAGTGCTCAATGTTTCGAAAAGATCTAAATTTGTAAAAAGTATTTTTTAAACGGCCTCACAAGAAAAAGTAACATGGGGTCAGGTCAGGTGAACGTGGCGGCCAAGGAATTTCTGAAAACCTACCTATCCACTTTCCAGGAAAAGTGGTGTCCAGCCAATTCCTTATTGCCAAAGTACTATGGATGGGAGCCCCATCCTGTTGGAAATACATTTCTCGCCTTTCTTCTATCGTGAAATTGTCTAATTCATTGTAGAAATCGTTCCTCAAACAATCCAAGTACGTTTCAGCATTCAAATTATGACGAAAGAAAAATGGTCCGATTAATCTGTCATTAAAAATCCCGACCAAACATTCTTTTTAAATGAATATTGATCACGGGCTTCTACTGCAAAATGTGGATTCTCATCCGACCACCATCTACAATTTTGAGATGAAACAACACCATTCGAAGTGAAAGTTGACTCATCCCTAAATAAAATAAATTTCGTAAATGATATATTTTCTTCAATTTGTCCCTGCAGCCAAAAGTAAAAATACAAGCGTGGCTCGTAGTCTCTCTCCTTAAGCGTGTGAATACATTTTGGTTTATAAGGCTTGAATTTGTTTTTTTTGAGCAATCTTCGGATAGAAGTTGAAGATAAACCCAAATTCCCAGACAATTTACTAATTGATGTTCTTGGAGTTTCAACTACACTCTGTATAACTTCAAACTCTGTTTCCTCAGCAGTAACTCAGTGCCTATGTTGTTTTCTGAATAAGTTTTCCACGCACCCAGTATTTTTGAACTTGGAAACAATTCCTCCAACAGTTACTTGTGAAATAATTTTATTGGTATGCCTATCGTTGAAAATCGCTGCGGCTTCTCTATAGCTTTTGTAATTTTCTCCCACAATCACAACAATTTCGATCTTTTCTTGCTGACTTAACTTCGACATAATCAATCAAAAACTTGTGGTACTATCAACGTCACTATGTATAAGTATGGAGTTCTTACTTAGACTTTTGTTGCAATAAGTTTACGTATTTTCTGTCAAATTAAATCCATGGCTATCTTGTGGAATATGAGTGGAATTTTTATGCACTACTTAAACACTGACTATTTTCAAGAGATCAAAATTTCATGTTCTGGTGTATTTCATATTCAGGAAAGCATGTTTGGTATACTACATTTTGATTTTGTGGAAAAGAAGAAATTTTACTATGCTCTTCTATTATAGAATCCTGATGTGATAAATAAGTAGATAGGTAGGTATTTGTTTGAAAAGCACACGAAATAGTATTTTGGAAAGTGAATTTTGTGACATAATTGAGGAATATGTTCGCGGACACCGATGTAGATCACTGAATGAACCTGATTTTATTTCAGTATGGTTTATTTTCGATGTTTATATATGCCAAAAAAATTGTGAAAATATTCAGAATGAAATAGTGAGTCAAATTTTAAGAGACTTATAATTTACATGTTTATGTGCGAAGTGAAACGCTCATCCACGATTATCATCGGAACTTGATTATAATCTGGAAAACACCATGTTTTTGGAGTGTCATGTCATCACAATTGTCGTGGAATTCTGATATAACTGTTAGATACGAACCGATGTAACAGCAAGGGTTCTGACAAAATCCTATTTTTTAAATATCTCTCTGGTGAGGAGAAAATGAGAAAGTTCTGTCATTATCATTGAGATGCAAATGTTTCAGTATAGTCAAGCTATTCATAGGCAAAAAATTTGATATTTTTAAATAAATGGGAAAATATTCAAAAAAAGTAGCTATTTCCAATTTTTTCGAATATCTTTGAACTTCTGTGTGCATAAAATTCTAAGTAACTTTTTCAATAACTTTTTTTATATCTTGCCATCTTACCCCACTTTTCGCTTTTTCATAGCAATTTTTTTCAATTTACCGCCATACTAGCGATCACGTGACATGTGTCAAAATAGATTTTTAGGAAATCGGACATGCACAAACTTTTTCCCGGAATATTTTTTCCAATACTCCAATAATAAACTTTTTTCCAAATGGTACATACTTTTTGGCGGACACTGTATATCTTCCCCTTTTCATATATATCTATCGATTTCTAACCCATTCTATGGCCTGTCTCCTGCAACTCTGTAAGCTATCTAGTTTCCTTGCAGATAGATCGATTAATATTCCAACACTTTTCTCGTCAACGCAGTCATTCCGCATTTCATGATATCTACTTGGAGGACATATGTTACGGCACTCCTGCGAATTTCCCTGATTATCGAAAGAATCTGATTAGGATTCCTCATTCAATGTTGACGTAGATTGATTTGAAGAAATATGACCCTGTCCTACATTACCTTGAAAATCCATACTTTCTGTCCCTGATCGTCATATTCATTCTTATTCATACCCAACGAATTTTTACCTTTTGAAACTCTCAAGGTTATACTGTACTGTACTATTGTACTCATTACCGATATTATCTCTCACTAGATGAGAACGAGGAGTATCAGCTTTTTCTATTACTTCGCCTGGCCCCCAATGATTTCCTTCATTCATGTTCTGTATTTTTTAGGTCAAAATAAGATTTTTTTTTCATAAACATGTGTCCGCAAACGCTTCGTTACCGATCCACAGAGCGTTAAAGTTTCAAGTTTTTTTGGAACGTAGTTCCTTATGGCGCGTTGCAAAAGGGGGCTAGACGGAATAAATTAAGACCAAAAGTTGTAACGAGACTTTCGCTATGGTTTTAAGCCGTGCGGCGTGCGCGTGTTTCTCTGTCTGTCTCTCTCTCTCTCTCATAGAAAGCAAGCCAGTTCGTCTTTCTATTTCACATTGAACAGTGTGGTGTCGCGACGATTATTTTTGTTGAGTGTATACAGGTTTTTTGTACATAATAAATAATAAAAATAATAACAATAATGAATCCTGACAGTGTTTCTGCACAAGTTCCGGATATTGCTGATGGAGTTAGGTAAGTAGAGATTTTATACAGACAATAATAAATGCTTATGTATTTTTAGCAAGTACGCATTATAACCTCTCTTTACTATTGTGCTAACCAAGTCATACGCGTTATAATCTCTCCATTATTGTGTGTTTAGCAAGTGTACGCGTCATAACTTTAATAAATTTAAAAGCAAATTATATTTTAATATTACAATATCAATGCGTATGTATTTAGCAAGCCGTGCGTGTTCTAACCTATACGCTGTTGTGTTTACGAAGTCGAGAGAGTATATATATATATATATATATATACACACTCTGTTGTGTTTACAAAGTCCCGCGCATCTATGACGTGTACGAAAGAATAGACAGACAGAGTGCATATATATATATATATATATATATATATATATATATATTATGAATATTATTATAACTTGAACAAAAAGAAATTTTATTACAATTCCTTCACTAATTAATCGAAGGGAACTTCGTTCCATCCGGGTGTCCCTTGACACCTCTCAAGTTTTTTATTTTTTTCTTCATAGCTCTTTAAGTTTTTGCGATATTGAGATCGAATTTGAAAGAAAGGTTACGATTTAGGGTTTACATCGTCCAGTATGACTGTAAGAATCTACAGGGAGATATTTTTTCAGGGGTCATGCCCTTTTTCGCCCCATAAATTTTTTTGTAGTGCGCCGCTGGTGGATTCGAACATATGCAATTAATTCTTTCTTTTGTTAATGATTTTTTTGTAATTCGCAACATTCAATTAAAATGTTTAACGAAAGGTGGGAATCTATTATCACAATGAAAAAAAAACGCTACTTATTTGGTTTGTGATCTAAATTACCTTAAACATTAACTAGAAAATAAGAAACCTAACTAACCTTGACTTTTTATAAAAGGTGCTGGAAATGCCCTCCTGCTTCTGCGATACAACCTTCCATTCTTCTTCTCATAGACTGTCGTACGCGTTCTAAAGTTCCGGGAGTGTTTCTTACGGTGTGGAAGGCATCCATAATTCGTTCAGTAAGAACTTCGATGGAAGGCACTGTTTCTGCACCATGAACTAGGCCCTTTACATGTTCCCATAAAAAGAAGTCAAGTGGGTTGCAATCTGGAAACCGTGGGGGCCAAGAAATTGGGCCTGCTCTGCCCATCCACCGATTGGAAAACACTGTATGAGGGGCAAGGCATGTAAATGAGGGGCAAGGCATCGTGCATAAACCACATCTGTTGACGAACTTGTAAAGGCACGTCTTCCACTAATCCAGGCAATTCGTTCTGTAGAAAGTTTAAATATGTGGCACCATTTGAAACTGTTCCTGGTGTCGAGATTGTCTGATCGTGTGTGGATTTTCTAGTGCCCAAATATGAACTTTGTGGTCATTCATTACTCCGGCGCGTGTAAAGTGAGCTTTGTCGGTAAAAAGGATACGAGATAAAAATGCAGGATCCCTAGTACAGTTGCGCAGTATCCATCGGGAGAACTGCAAGCGCCGCGGAAGCAAACCTTGGACGCGCTGGATATGATATGGGTATAGCATGTTTTCTTGTAAAACCCTCCAGACAGTTGAATGGGAAACATCCAAATCCCTTGCTAGTTGTCGAGTACTCATACCAGGATTTTCGTCGATAACATTTAAAATATCTTCGTCTCTTACTGGGTTGCGTGCTTGTAGCGGTCTGCCAGCAACGTGCCTTGGAGACTGAAATCTGCCGTAATCCCGAAGGTGCTGATGGGAATTTATAAAAGTTCTATAGTTGGGAAGCCGCCGATAAGGAAATCTCAGCGCGTACAACCTCTGAGCTTCAAGTCCGTTACCATTAGCCAGACCATGAACAAATTGGATGCCAGTCAGATGTTCAAATGAATATGGTTCATTTTCCATTTTAATGTTGAGCAAATACACGATGGGACAGTCACCAACTTTCAAATAATGTCACATGCTTCAAAACAAACCCTAACGTCAAAATGAAAATAGCAGTCAAAGCCCACTATTTTTTCATTGTTTCGTTAAAAAATGTATTTAATTTATTTTTCCCGATAAAGAACGCAGATGCGAAAAAATTACAAGAGACAAAAAAATATATAAACAAAACAAATAATTCAGTGCATATGCTAGAATCCACCAGCGGCGCACTACAAAAAAATTTATGGGGAGAAAAAGGGCTTGACCCCTGGAAAAAATATCTCCCTGTAGATTCTTAGAATCACTCGACATACTGGATGATATAAACCCTAAAACGTAACCTTTATTTCAAATTTGATCTTAATATCAGTATACTGTAACTGGAAGTGTTACATATGACGTATGTGGTATTGTTGAACTCAGAAAAATACGGGCTCTCAAATTTTCATATAGAAACATACCCTTTCAATTTGAAAAAAATATCGATGACGTCATATTGTAAGATGGTGGGTGAAAAAATATTTTTCAACAAAATACAAAATCGACCTGCCAAACTTTATCTCCGAAAATGATTAACTCGTAAGATAATGGAGTGTTTCCACACTTTATGAAGGCACTATATAACACGACTTCACTTTCATTGCATTGCTCTTATGGCCAGTTATCAATATTCATAGTTTGTATAATTGAATGAACATATAGATAATGCGTTGATTGATCAATGACTACCCAATATCCCGAGCAAGAAAAATGCATTTTCGCTCAAGTAGGGTGTCCTACATTGTTAGATTCAGATAACGCTTTGAACAAGCGCCACACTGATGGAAGCAAATGAAATGTCACTAAAATCGTATGTTTTCACGAAATATTTAATTACACTCTATGAGAAGCACAGCACAACCCTCTTGGTGAGTTTTCAATCCATTACTTTCGCTAATAACTGGAATTCTTGCAATTCATTGTTTTCCCTACTTTTTGGTTGAGTATTAGTATTATTGGAAGATGAACTTATTGGGTTTTTCGATGAACCTAATCATTTACGATGGAAGGTTGTAATCAATTATCGAATCTGTGTTAGGAAAACAAGAAGCATAAATAAATATGCTCGACCTCAGAAAAACTTTTTATCAAATTGCCGATCAATTTTGAGTGATATGAGTAATGTGGGAATTGGTAGATTTCGTATTCAATTTGTATTTAATGTGAATAACACTGTTGAAAATTGATGACCTACAAGAATGAAACTTCAATCATCAGATATATATATATATATTATATATATACATATATATATATATATATATATATATATATATATATATATATATATATATATATATATATAAATATTGGGAGAGAAATTTATTGACTACATTTACATGTTATAATACATTTGTAGCAGGTCACTCAGGTAAAAGTAAAAGTGCATGACTAGGTCTTATTATAACAAATCAACAACACAGGAATTAAAAAAAAGAGGTTCACTCAGATCAAAGTCATTGTAAACGTACAGAGATAGATATAAAAAAAATAAAAATTTGACATGACGAACACATTAAAAACCAAGAGATAGGGAGTTCATAACATATCACAGATCATCAAATGATGTGGTACTAATTTCAGCTGAGCTGATCAAACTAAAAAAAAGTGACTTGAAAGACATACTGATAACGAACAAATTACCTCTTGCAGTTAATAGTGATAAAATTCCTCGCAAACTGGGGGAGGAACACTTGTGAATGTGAAACTTTTCATGATGCCGAGGCGACATAACCTCAAAGGGCGCTGGTGCAAACAGTGCAACCTTGCAAGTACAGAGGGTACAAGAAGAAGTAAGCTGTCTTCAGAAACTAACATCATCTTCAAAAACGTACCAAAGACCAAGAAGATCTAATTATAATATTGAAACAAATTAGCAAGTTCAACGGATTCGAGAAACCAGGGACACCTGCCAAGAAAAACCTAAAGCAGATTGGCCAAACAAATCAAACAAAATAATCGAAACCCGAATGTAGCAAGCGCTCACAAAAAACCCCAGAAAGAAACGTCTGGGCAGAAAAACAACACATAACACAAAAACCATACATAAACGAATCCCAAGTCAGTGCAGCTATACACAGGGCAGTGACCTTTTAAAAAATAAACAAATACTCCAACTTTGTGATTGGAAATAATAGTACGAGCAACCATGTGAAAACAATCCCACAATAAGAACACCTACATGTCTGCAGGATTGATCCTAATACGAAGGCAGAAGGAATGATAAAGCTTTTGAAGGAAACTGCACCTGACATACCATTCCACGGTGAAGAATGAAATAAAAACGACAAGTATGTGTCATTCAAAATTTATTTCCCAATGGAACACGTTCAAAAAGTTTACGAACCAAATATATGGCCAAAAGGAGCAGCAGTTCAGCGATTTAAATTCAAAAAAACAAATTTTCAGAGAAACGGCCTAACAAACCTTAACCAGAAAAATCGAAAAATCGAATTAAACGGTTTTCTTCACATAAAGGATTCAATATAAATTGAACCAGAAAATGGTAGATCTCAGATGAAAAACAACTACTTTCCTGGCAAATACCACGCAGAACGTTGAATGATATTCACCTGAAAATCCATGCATACTTCCATATAATATCAATGGACATTGAATGCAAATGTTTCTTTCTGATAAGCTCGATTATGTTTAATTTATGTCGTGTTCACCTAACAATCCGCATACCGGTTTCAGGCTTCTTGGCCCTCATCAGTACGGAGTAGTCAACCAGCCAAAGGTCCAAAGAACTCTGGCTGAAGTGAGACACAACGTAAACAAACCATCATCGAGTTTGTAACACCTATAGGTACGCCGGAAAAGATAAACTTTAACTGGCGGTACCTAGTGACAGAAAGAAACACTCCGAGAATCTCCCACCTCGATAGGTTTCTAAATAAAAGATTCCTTCTCAGTAGGAGTGGCAAGCCCGTCTAGCATATAGTGAAAGATAAGCGCCATGTGAAGTGGAATGAATAGAAAAATCGAATTAAACGGTTTTCTTCACATAAAGGATTCAATATAAATTGAACCAGAAAATGGTAGATCTCAGATGAAAAACAACTACTTTCCTGGCAAATACCACGCAGAACGTTGACCAGACATAATTTCGTCAATTCTAGAATCCGCAGAAGTTGACGCAAATGACAAACATTTCAAGATAATTACAGTAAATGTACAATACCTGACAAATAGAAGTGTTGTCCAAAAAAGAACAACCCGACATTCTATGTATTCAAGAACATTGGTGCAACCAAACGAATATAAACTCCATGCAACTGGCTGAATACGAGCTAATATCCAGTTACTGCAGAACAACAAAGGATCACGGAGGAAGCTTGATCTATGTTAAATCACAAAGAAACTTCGTGTCAACAGCTGTCGATTACAGTACCTTTGCTAAAGAGTCAATTCTTTGAAGTGCAGTGACGGTGGCAGTGGAAAACATTAAGTTTGTAGTTGTGAGTGCCTACAGAGTTCCGAGTACCAACCTGGACATTCATCGCAAGCAGCTTCGGAATGCTAGCAGTACAATACCATTTACCTGTGTGGGGACCTTAATATGGATTATCTGAAACGGTCTGCAGAAAAACAGTTATTAAATACTCTCTTTGATTGTTTTAATCTTAAGACTAGTGTTCCTAATGAACCTACTCGTATTTCTACAGGCAAAAGGAGTCTATCAAAAACCAAAATTGATTACATTTCAACTAACTCACAATTAGATAATGAGTCGTATGTCGGCCAACCAAATCTAGGAGATCACTTAGCAGTTGAACATACCATTGAACTAAAAACATTTGCTCGGGAAATAGAAAATCATCTTACCGAATTCAGATGTACGTCAAATTTTCATTTACACATGATGAAACAACATGTTGAAAAGGGAAACATTCTCAATTGAGAATGTTCCCCTTTTCAACATGAATACCCCACAAGAGGTTATCTTGACGATGGAAGATAGTGACAAGAGTTTATCTTTCAGTCGCAGATGATTCCACATCTGATTTTATGAACATCCTGTTTATATTTTCAACAAATCAATGAAACAACATCTTGTGGACTTAGGATTCACAGAGATCTATAATAGAAACCTGAACGTTAATGAGGCATACGATGCATTCATGTCGAACCTAAACTAGGCTCTGAATTCAAATTGTCCAATGAAATCGAAAAAGAAACGTTCAATAGGAAAGGGAACTGGGTTGATGAAAATATCCTCGAAGAAAGCAACAAGTTGAAAAATATGTACAGCAGATTAAAAAATAACAGAGATTCTGAACTCTGGTGTTCATACAAGGAAACAAAAACATAAATACAATAAACATCTTATGAAAACAAAAAAGAATACAATTTCAAAATAATTAGAAATAGTGAAAATAAACAAAAAACAATCTGGAGCATTGTTAACCAAAATCTGGGAAGAAACCCGTATAAATCAAATATTGAACTGACCATAAATCACAAAAAAATATCCGCCCAAAAGAAGTAGCAAATTGTTTTGCATCTCATTTCGAAAATATATGTAAAGAGGAAGACAAAATATTGTGATATGGAGCTAATGATTGCACAAGATCAAATCGTCAAATATGTCAAAATTTTTACTTCAACCAAGTGACAGAACAGGAAATACTAGATATCATATCTAATCTAAAAAAGAAAAAAAGTGTAGGCGAGGACATAAACATAAAAATCATAAACAGTAAAGGAGATTATAGCAAAACCAATAGCTCACGAAACAGGAACGTTTCCTGAAGAATTGAAGATATGTAAAATCATCCCTATCCATAAAAAGCTAGACCGTGATAGCCCCCAAAACTACAGGCAAATAACTATATTGAATTGTTGATTTCCTTGACCGAAACACAGTATTATGTCCGGAACAATTCGGCTTTCGATCAGGGAAGTCGACAGAAGGAGCAGTATATAAGTTTTTTGACCACGTCTGTGAACATCTAGACTCAGGAAAATAAGTTTCAGGTCTATTTTTTTTATCTGTCGCGTGCCTTTGACAGTCTGCAGATTAACTTTATTATGGAAAATCTTTACTCCTATGGAACAAGAGGCAAAATATTCAAAGTCCTGAAATGTGAAAAAGTTATGTACAAATTGGAAATGAGAAGTCGGACCTTTTCGATATTGAGGTAGGTGTTCCTCAGGGGTGCGTGTTGGGACCATTACTATTCATAATTTTCATTAATGATTTACCCGAGCACTGAAAAATTGTTCTGTGATAATGTTCGCTGATGACTCCTCTGTGGTGCTCTCAGCACGGTCTCCTGAGGAACTACAAGCAATATCCTCCGAAGTAATACAAACTTTCATAGAATGGTGCAAAGAAATGACTTAATTTTGAATCTTGAAAAAAGTATTTATATAAATTTCGAATGTAGGCCAAACAGTGCTACCGTGTATATAGATGAAATAGAACACAAAGCTCACATAACATTTTTGGGAGTTCAGTTAGATCAACATCTTTCTTGGGAAAACCATGTAGAACATGTCCTTAAGAAAATGAATTCAGCCTACTATGCAATTTCGCAACTAAAAAAAACACTGGAAAGAAGCATCCTACTCGATGTTTATTACTGAGGTTGATATTTGGAATAAATTACAGAGACAGCGTGAGCCCATATTCTCGAATCACAAAATATTAACATTGCCATGCATTTATATATACAAAACACTCATCCACGTTAAATGTAACATAAGTAAGTTCGAGAAAAATGCAGATCGACATAAATGCTATACCAGGGACGCCAACTCTTTGTCAGTATTGAAACACAACTTGAGTATACAGTGCTTCTCAAAAGTCCCCTCCCCCCTCTTATTTTTGGAACGATTATACATAAACAAGTGAAATTTGGAAACTGAATATTAAAGGTTGTGAACTCCCCTACTAGTGATGATAGATGACGAAATCGTCAAAGATGACGTCACAAGGCCATTGTGACCAATAATTTTAAATAGAACCCTACGGCAAGCGACACCTCTTTTAAAAGGTATCGAAAAAACATATCCAATGATACTAATTTTGTTTGTGTTTATGGCAGTTTTGGCAACTCGCTTTTAAAAAACGCGAAGCTGTGATGAATTAAATCAGTTGATACTAAAGTTCCAAATTCAATCTCCGCCTCTGGATAGTTGTCAAATAAGCTGACGTTTTTGTTAGTCTCCCTGATTCGACGTTTTTGTACATTTAATAATTTGTGTATTGTTGATCGAACGTTTAACTGTTTTAGCAGCTTTTGGTACTTTTAATATTTTTGTACATTTTAATAATTTGTTAAACTGTTGTGAGCCGAACGTTTGGGGTGCTTCAAGAAGCAAAATGGTACGTGCTTTAGGTGATAAAGTAGCAGCGATCCTAATTCTTGGTGAAACTGGACAAAATATTCATGCAGCAGAACGCATTTTTAATGAGAGGTTTCTCGATCGCCCCGTTTCGAGGACTTATTTGAGGGAGCTTCTTCGTAAGTTTGAAACAACGGGTAGTATTAATGATGCGAAACGATCTGGCAGACCACAAATTTCTGATGAGAAAAAAATTGATATACTGGCAGAAGTAATAGTTAATCCTACTTCTTCAACAACTCACGTTGCATCTACCTGTGAAGTCAGTCGAAGTGCAGTACACAGGGTATTGAAAAAAAACAAATTTCATTCATACAAATTAAAAATGGTCCATCAACTCTCAGACGACGACCCAGACCGAAGACAAGAATTTTGTGAAAATATGGAAACTAAAATTAACCAACAGCCAGACTATGTCAAAACAATTTGTTTTAGTGACGAAAGTACTTTCTATCTAAATGGAAATGAAAATACACAGAATGTGAGGTATTGGAGTGACGCAAATCCTCACCTGTTTCGTGAAACACATACCCAATTTCCCCAGAAGGTGAATGTTTGGGCAGGTATTCTGGGAAACCACATCGTTGGGCCTCTTTTTCTAAATACTAATTTAACTGGTGAGGTTTATCTGGAGCTGTTGCAAAACGCAATAGAACCGTTAATCCTTGAAATTTTGGAAGATAATCCAGATGAATTCGGCAATTTGGAAATAACATTCCAACAGGATGGTGCTCCTCCACACTAGTACAGTGCAGTAAGACGGTATTTGGATGAGGAGTATCGTGGTAGATGGATTGGACGACGAGGTTCAACGGAATGGCCAGCTCGATCACGGACCTTGGATTTTTTTCTGTGGGGGAATCGAAGGTTTACGCCACCAAACCTGACAATATTGACGTTTTAAAACAACGTATTGTTGCAGAATGTGTGGCTGTTTTCGCAGACACATTTGCAAAAGTACGAGGAGAGTTTAAAAATGGGATATTTCACTGTCAGGAAGTAAATGGAGGTCACTCCGAGCAATTTCTTTAAGTAGATACTGATTCTTATATCTGTAATTAATATCATACTGAATGGAATTTAAATTTTAATGTTTACTAATGAGCCATTGAAACTGGCATAAACACAAACAAAATTAGTATCATTGAATAGGTTTTTTCGATACCTTCTAAAAGAGGTGTCGCTTGCCGTAGGGTTCCATTTAAAATTATTGGTCACAATGACCTTGTGACGTCATCTTTGACGATTTCATCATCTACCATCACTAGTAGGGAAGTTTACAACCTTTAATATTTAGTTTCCAAATTTCACTTGTTTATGTATATTCGTTCCAAAAATAAGAGGGGGGAGAGGACTTTTGAGAAGAACTGTATATGAAGAATCTCCTAGATTTGCAGGCAATAGACTCTTCAACAAACTTCCAGATCACGTACGAAATATGGGACTCGGACAATTCAAGAAAAGTGTGAAACATTTTTTGATAGAAAATTGTTATTACTCAGTGGAGGATTTTACTTCGGATAATATCATTATGTAATACCACATGAATTCTGTGCAAACATTTCAATATGTTGCAAAATTGTATTTGATCCTAGTACTGTTTATTTGAGTATTTTAATATGTCGTGTAAGATGTGTGTTACCAATCTGTATCCTGAATGTCTTCAGTGTTTTTTTCTCACGAGCATCCCATGTTGAACGTATGAGGTTACTTGTATTATTTTAATCTTGAACATCAGTGCGTTCCTGACGTGTACATCCATCAAACGATGGCTTCAATTGGAAGTACTAATAAAATTCTTTGTCTTCGTCTTTTTTGACCCATCAATTTAGCAATGATGGGTTAAAAAGTCATTGCCGAGAGGCAATTTATTGTATGGACTTATATTCGATGAATTTTTCTGTGAAACAAAAAGTCTATATCTTGGCGTTCTCAAGAGGTTTCCCGACTTGTTAGGTATTGGTGCATGTGCGATTATAGAGCAAAATCTGATCTGTTTGGGTGTATTTCAAGCGGTGGGAAGAGGCATGATCTGGAGATCAATAAATAGAGCATGGCAGTGGTATCTGTAACCCGCCCCTGATATTATTCGAATTACTCTTTTTGTAAAACAAAAATTATGCTTGAATGGGTGGAATTTTCCCACAAGACAATTCCATATGTCATATGATAGTGAAGCAGTTCGAAATATATCTATAATCTTATCTTTAATATTGATTATAATGGTTCTTTGCTACATGTACTGTGACATATTATGTTCGGCCTCGTTCCTATGGAGGTACAGTTGTCCTACCAATCTAAGTGGTGGACATAACCTGATGGATTATTTACCGTCAGCTAGTTTTGATTTGCTCTGCAACGGCCCTACATTGGTCTCAGATGGAGTAATTGATTCACTTTACCTTTTATAACCTTTTGATGTATTACTTAACTGTAGTTTTCAATTTTTCCTCCCCATGTAAGTACATAAAACTATTTTTGTATCATTGGTTTTCTATCGATATACTCTCTTTTTGGAATGTTTTAACATTAGCTGAAGATGGTTCCGTCTGGTACCGAAACATGTCTGATTATTAAGAGTAAATAAATGTTGTGGAGACGATTTTGAGATTATTTCCCTCTTCATCACCTGCACTCCACTTTGAGATATAATGGATTTCTACCAAAGATTGAATATCTATAAGTATCTGCGAATCGAGAACGTGACACTTGACAATTTCTACGACAGTTTATCCACATGACACATCCAATTAGGTACCTATTAATTTCAGTTGACAATGATTGGTTGGTAAATAACAACAACTTGTCGAAGTATTGATTTCATTACAATTCGCGCGACAAGCTTTTTGAAACCAAATAATTTAACAAAAAATAATTGAATCATTGTCAGAGATGACTTAAACTTATTTTATACTTAGTATACGGCTTAAATAAAAACTTGTCTTCAAAAAGTTTTTTTATTACTTATTTTATTTTTTGCTGTTTAGTTAGGTCGCCTTAATCTGTTCATTTCTAATACAGCATCGTTATCAATTACAAGATCTCTTCCCTGTAAGTTTTGACCCTAAAATCTCCCACACACCAATTTTGAATAGAATCTGACCATAATCACAAAACTCGTCCTCGAACATGGAGCCGCCATCTCAAATTTATGAATTTTGACAGGAAATTCGTAATCTCCTGCCCCGATTACCCCCGCATACCAATTTTGAATCGAATTGAACCATAATCACAAAACTCGTCCCCATCTTGGGCGCCTTTTTGAATTTAAAATTTTCACAAAAATTTCATAATCTCCGACTCCAAAAACCCTCATACCAATTTTGAATCGAATCGGACCAAATCACGGAACTCGGCCACCATCTTGAGGCCGTTATATTGAATTAATGAATTTTGACAAAAATTTCATAATCTTCAACCCCGAAAACCCACACACACCAATTTTGAATCAAATCGGACCATAATTACAAAACTCGTCCGCCATCTTGAAGCCGCCATTTTAAACTTATGAATTTTGATAAAAATTCATAATTTCCGACCCGTAAACACCCACATATCAATTTTGAATCAAATCGGACCATAATTACAAATCTCGTCCGCCATCTTGAAGCCGCCATTTTGTTTTTTCTCTAATGCATTGACACCGGAGTTATGAATACCTGCCAAATTTCAAATCAATCGGACGACTAGAAGTTGGTGAAAATTAACTTGCAAGATTTGACCCTAACGAACTAACAAGTGAAACTGAATATAAGCTTGTAAAATGAGATTTGAACTACAATAATAATAATAATCAAATGATCTCTCCACATGATTTTTCAATCGACTTTTATGTTTCATCTGTATTAGATTAAGGAAGAAACAATGAGTGAACGGTCTTGACAACCATTAATTTTTTTGCCCATTTATGGTGATTGATGGGTATACTGGAACTTGATTTATAATACATTATATGATTGTTGCGTCTATAAATGTCATTCAGTTAACAGAGCATTGGTTGTGCACATACATTAAGCTTCTACCAATCGATTTTAAGTACGCTATAAAGTGATCTTCCTATGTTTGAATACACTCAACAAATAAAATTCAGCATTCAAATGTTATTGTTCGAGAAAGTAAACATGAATCTGTTATATATGACAGAGGTCTGTAGCACATCAATAGTAAGCTAAATTTAATCGAAAATGAAAAAATATACGCGTTGACTAGAAAACCCTCCTTTTTTATTTCGTCGGCTAAAAATGGCGACTAACAGAGGCCTCTACCCTAAAAAACGTAGGGTAGAAATTAATTTGATAGACTCCGATGAAAAATTCCAATGTTTGACCATTTTTGACAGACGAACGAAAAAAAAGGAAGAGGTTCTCTAGCCGACGCATTTTTTTTTAATGTATGACCACGCATAACTTTTTACAGAGGGGTCCGATTTTGATGATTTTTTTTAATGGATAGGGTATACTTCGAAGTTGGTCCCATTTGGATTTGAAAAATCCACTCCTAAGGGTAGGAAAATGGGGGAGGATTGTTGGTATACATTTCGTAGACAATATTCAAGGAGTTCCACCCAACGGCCATTCTAGACTATTAGTTGATAAATCATTTGACAAACTGAAAATTGTACACGTAAACGCTCAGTGCATCAATAACAAAATAAGTCAGTTTGAAGTACTCATATTCCAAGAGAAACCTGATATATTATGTATCTCTGACTCCTGGTGCAACAATTCAAATATAAATACTATTCAATTCAGTGAATATGTCCTTGCTACTCACTTTACTAGACAAAACCATATTCATGGTGGTACTTTGATTTTTATTCGAAAAAATTTCAGTTTCAAAAACGAAACCTTTATAAACAAACTTTCACAAGAACTTCAGTTCGATGTTTGTGCTGTATCTTTCCAGTGGCATGGTAACAAATATTGTTTATTATCAGTTTATAGACCACCAGATGGAATCATTGAAACATTTATAAATGGACTCTCTGTCGCATTGGACTACTGTAATGAAAAATTCAAAAATATAATTGTTTGTGGTGACATAAACATAAACTTTTTATGTGAATCAAATAATAAATCATTCCTCACCGATGTCCTCAGTAGCAATAAACTAAACATACAAAATTTTGAACCTACGAGGGTCTTTACAAATGTAAATGGCAAATCGAGTGAGAGTAAAATTTACTATTTTTTACGAATATATGCAATTTGAAATATCTTGAAACAGTTAAAAACATGAATATTGCTGATAATTTTGGTATCATATTCGAATTGATTCTGGACATGAATCCCATAAATGAACACAGGTTAAACCATGAAACCCTATCCTTCCGAAATACAAGTGACGAGAATCTTGGCATTTTACAATCCTTTCTAGAGAAAAAAACCTTTTGGTTAGTTTTCGAATGCTCTGAAAATATTCATATAATATATGAGACTTTCCTAAATACTCTTCAGTATTTTATTGACATATCATGTCCTACAGTTGTGAAAAAATGTATCAGAAACTCAAATACACAACAAGTGGGTAAACAAAGATA
Organism: Gonioctena quinquepunctata; assembly: GCA_018342105.1. Lineage (NCBI taxonomy): Eukaryota > Metazoa > Arthropoda > Insecta > Coleoptera > Chrysomelidae > Gonioctena > Gonioctena quinquepunctata. The sequence goes on from JAFIRS010002999.1 coordinate 87,611, forward strand.
TTATTTCTATGAGTAAAGAATTGAAAGAATTATTCTGGGTGATGAGGAACTCAAATGATAGCCATGTAACCGAAATCTACAAGGAATCTAAAAAAGTCTATCTACGAACAATTCAAAATACAAAAAGCGCATTTTACAAAAAAAAAATTGAAGAAACAGGTCATCACCAGAAACAAAAACAAATATGGAATATAGTCAGAGAAAAAATAGGAATTTCAAGATCTACATCAAATATTCAAATAAAAGTAGAAAATAAAATAGTTGAGAACAAGAAAGTCATTGCAAACGCGTTCGGTGCCTTTTTCTCAAACAATGCAAAAAATTCCATAGAGCAACACTTCGGCTCGAAAGTATTCAATGATTTTACTTCAATGTATGAAACTAATACATTCTATTTTTTCCCTGTTTCGGGCTGTGATGTCCTAGATGCAATAGGTTCACTGAAAAATTCTAACTCAGTTGGAATAGACTGTATATCCACCAAAATCATTGAGAGTGTGGCTGTGTACATCGCTGAACCTTTAGCTTATATTATAAATCGATCAATAGAGTCAAGAGAATTTCCAAATTACCTAAAATCAGGCTTAGTGACTCCTATTTTCAAAAGGGGTGATACATCTATCATGAGTAATTTCCGACCAATAACAGTACCGACTGTGATAGGTAAAGTTATTGAAAGATGTGTCTATAACAAAATGTATGCATTCTTAACCAGATTTGAAATTCTATCAAAGTACCAACATGGTTTTTGTCCAGGAAAGTCGATTGAAAGTGCTTCCTACAACTTTTTTGAATATATTTACAATTCTATAGATAAAGGAAAATATGTTGGAGCACTCTTTTTCGATCTATCGAAAGCATTCGATACCATTGACCTAAACATTATCGAAAGCAAACTCTACTCTTTAGGATTTCGTGGTAACTTTCTGTCGTGGAGTCTCATACATGCGCCTTAGAAAAATATCTGTCAAAATTGAAGAGCATAGGTCTGATTTCTATTCTATGGACCTGGGAGTTCCTCAGGGTTCCATCTTAGGTCCACTGATTTTTTTATTATTCATAAACGATCTACCACTTCATATAAGCACACAATGTATAGTTCTCTATGCTGATGATTCAACTTTGGCTGCTGATGCTGACAGTCCCGAGGAACTCCAAGGTAAATTGAATATATTGTCGAAGGAATTCACAACCTGGTGTGAAAAAAATTCTTTAATTGTGAACTCAGACAAAACAGTGTGTATGCAGTTCTATCGCAGATCAAAAATTGTAACAAATTTTCAAGTGAGAGTGATGGATGATGTAATTAATCTCTCTGAAAATACTTAATTTCTCGGAACTTTCGTAGATAGTGATATGAGATGGAAAGCAAATATAAATGCTGTTTATAAAAAGTTAAATAGTGGTTATTATGCCATTCTACAACTGAAAAATATTTTTGATATAACTCAATTGATCAATATTTATTATGCCATAATCTACTCCCACATCTCATGTAATATCAACATCTGGGGCAGCTCCAGCAACTCCAACAGAATATTTATTCTACAGAAAAGAGTCATCAGACTCATTTTCAATCTGAAGATTAGAGATTCGTGTAGAGAATATTTTAAAAGATTCAATATCTTAACATATCTTATTTTTAAATGTATAATGTTATTTCTGAAACAGAAACATATGCACGACACTGTTTCCCAACATCATAACTATTCCACTAGAAACGGAGATCTCATCAGGATCCCGACTCATAACACATCATTCTTTAAAAACAGTCCGTCATATACAGGAATTACATTTTTCAACAATCTTCCAACTGATCTAAGGAAAATTCAAAACAAAAATATGTTCAAATCGAAATTGAAGAAATATCTGCAAGAAAACTGTTTTTAGAGCATTTCTGAATTTTTAAACTCGAGATAAAATGTTAGTTCTGTCTGTGTATATATGACATTTATATTTTACATTCGATTTGTTTTAAATTCCAGATAAAATGTTAGTTCTATCTGTGTATATGTGACATTTATATTTTGTATTTTGGTATTTTGATTATTTGTCTACCTTTTTGTGTTCTTGACGTATCCTATATCATGTATTTGATCTTAAAGGATTCAATGAATTATTATTATTATTATTATTATGAATTTTTACTCCTCAACCGATTCTACCACGCATTACTTTGTACTGGGTTATCCGATTTGGATGATACCAAACCAGAAGAGTGCAGACACTGGAGCACGCTTCCTCGTTGCTTTGTGTGGTGTCAACATGTAAGAGGAACCCTTGGAAGAAGTTCACCACCAACATTTCGCCAAATCGACAAAGAAAAGCAAACACCACCTAGCTTCTCAACCACCAGCGAAGGACGATGTACGGTATCATGCATTTGGGACGTACCACTAAGTCAAAAAATGGCGTGGAATCAAAAAAAAATCCGACTGAGGCTGGAAACTTGTTACCAATGGTCTCACTCCAATAACAATATCAGAGAAACCTGCGCCAGATACCCAGAGATTGAATGTTATTTCATGCAATTGTAAAAAAAGGATGCGGTGGAGAATGTGGCTGCAGAAAAAGTGGGTTGAAGTACTCTGTTGTAAGCGGATTCTGCAATGGTGAATCATGCGAAAATGGAGAGCGACGACGAAGATGAGGCAATCACATGAATGGAAGATTCTCAGTGTGGAAAATGGGTTAGAGGACAACATTGACAACGAAAATGAATATGAAGACATCAACATCAAGCGACCAGGACCATGAAAAAGAAAGGAATAATAGAAATATTCTCGGGGACAAAAATTACGGAATAAGAGCCGTACTTAGTTGCAGGAAAGAACATCTGCGGATTATGCCAATTGGGGATACCACAATTAATAAAAACTTTTTAACAAAAAATTGAACCGACGAAAAAAGAAACTGAAAAGCAAAAAATAAAGTTAACCTGTTTAGTCTTAATAACTAAGCTCCTAAACTAATGTAAGTAACTAATTTTGAGTCGGCGCCAAACAAACAAGCGCGTCCCTTGACCGTAAATTGCGCGTCCCTTGGCTGGAAATTGCCGAACTACCCGAAGGGGCACACGTCCTTGCGAGTGGTCGTGCGGAAAGCACATTTTTGGAATGTTTTTTTTATCGGTGGAGATTTCATATTGTATTTTTATGTTATCTTGTTTTGATCATTTCTTTGAAGTAGTTTTATGATTTTCGTTGATTGTTTGTTTGGCGCCGATTCAAAATGAGTTACATTAGTTTTGGAGCTTAGTTATTAAGACTAACCATGTTCACTTCATTTTTTACTTTTCAGTTTCTTCTTTCGTCGGTTCAATTTTTTTTAATAAGTTTATATTTCTTAATTTTTTGTGGCTAAAATCTACGAATTGCTACCTACTTAATTTGTATTACTTTTGAAATATTCACTCACTCACCTTACTTTAACTATTAACTGTTATAACATGTAATAAACTGGATACAATCATACATGACATCCTGAGATATGGTGATGTTAATTCTAAAAAATATCCTGTGAAAATGGGTGTCCCTCAGGGCTCTGTCCTGGGACATCTACTCTTTATGCTGACGACACTACGATTACAATCGCTAGCAATGATATTGAAGTATTGAAAGCGGAAGTTTTTAAAGTTGTTGATGAATTTGGATCCTGGTGTCAACGTAATTCATTAGTACTCAATGTAGATAAAACGATGACAGTGAACTTCTACCTTAGACGCCCAATTCCCAATCCGATAAAGAGTGATGTGGATATCAATTTATCTGAGAAAGTGAAGTTTTTGGGATCGCAAATAGATAGTCAGCTCACCTGGGAAGATCACGTAGACAGTGTCTGTAAAAAACTTAATCTCACTTTGCAGTCTCTCAAATGAAGTATTGTCTTGACACAGCTGGCTTGTTGACCATTTATTATGCCCTAGCATACTCACACATATCTCAAAACATTATCTGTTGGGGTAGAGCTACAAATTTTCCAAGAGTTTTTGTAATTCAAAAGAAAATCGTAAGATTGATTTTTAAAGTTGTATATTTAGATAGCTGTAAACCAATAATGATTCAGAATCAAATCCTAAGCGCTCCCTGAATATATATTTTCAAGTGTCTTATGTACGCAAGAAAAAATCTGAAATACCTACCCACTCTCTCAACTGCACATGAACACAATACATGCAACAGCAATACTTTAATGGAACACTAGCATATGAGAGATCACCACATTATAATGCAATAAAATTATATAATAAACTCCCACTGAAAATCAAGCATATTCCTGGTCAACTTAAATTCGAAGCCGAGGTAAAAAACTCCTTGTGAATAAATGTTTTATAGCATACACGAATACTTGGATGATAACCAATTATCTGTAAATTAGGTTTGAATAGTGCCTTCCTGTTTGTAAATGTTTATCTCCATCTATTGCTATTGCTATATATGTTTTTTTTAATTTATATGTTTTTTGTATAGTACTTATTTATTTCACCATAATATTTATATTATCTATTTATTTATAACAATCACTTTATGACGTGCCATATGTACTACCTGTACCTGAATGGTTATTAAATTTCCATTCTATTCTATTCTATACTATAACTAGCTGGTACCAGCGACTTAGTCCGCGTTGAACTTTGTATTGACTATTACAAATTAACCCACCCCTTTGAGGACGGAATTTATGAAAATACTGAAAAATGTATTTCTTTATCCCTTACAAATACCCCAAATACCAATTTTCATGATCCTACCTTGAAAACTAACGGAACCCTCAAACAAACTTTAACCCTCTTTTTCACCCCTTTAGGGGTTGAATTTCTAAAACACTGAAATACATATTCCTTTATTTCCCAACTTGAAAACTAACGGTGTCAATCCAATGTATTATTTTTGTTCGATAACAACAGTATGTGGTTCAGATTTCCTTTTCAAAATTTATGTTACATTAGGGTAATATATTTTACTCTCGTGAAATTGAGAATTGGTTTGTCCTGGAAAATTTTGGGAACAATACAGAAATAATCATGAAAATCTACGAGAAAAACATACCCATCTCAGTGACCTGCTATACAACTAAGGAAATATGTTGAATCCGACAAAACTCTTCTTTGTTATCGATATTAAAATAGTGGTATGGATATAAAAATAGTGGTATTTCACAAAATAAACGAATAAGAAACAACACAAAATGAACAAATATCTGATTGTACTCGAAAGTAAACAACCAAAGTAAATTGAACAGCCTTGCTGAAGAAATTTCTCCATCAGGCAATCTGCGATAGTTGCTTCTTTAGAATGATAATAGTTACTTTGTACATAAGTTGCAAAATTACTGTTGGGTACTCGTTTTTTTTTCATTGGTTTATTACCGAAGATAATCATAGCACTACTAATATTAAACACGATAATAATACATCCATTTACATAGTTCCAATTCAAGGGGATTGCATACGAAGTGCAGCTGCAGCATGTGATTTTCCGGTCGAAAAATTATTTTTGAGACATTACCCAACAACTCGAATATTTGTAAATTTGCTGTCAATTTGAGGTCTTTAAGAGAACAATGAGAAATGCACCGAAATGGCTGATTTAAAGGAAAATATCTTAGAAATTGTCGAATATGATACATCAACAAGCACTAGATAACTGTTTATATTTAAAAAAACAGTGCAACTTTTAATTCACGACAACGTGAATGATCCTGTACCAACCGTTCTACTCACAGTTAACTATGGAAAACAATATGAAAGCAACAATTTTATCCATAATATTGTTCAGTGTATTACAACCTCAAAATCGCACCGCGAGAGTTGAGTTTTTCCATTGGCTTATAAGTAATCATAACAATGACCACATACGATATGAAGTGGAGAACTTTCACAACACTTGCTTGGTTAGTAGAAAATCTTTAAGCTGTACATTTTCAGTGAATAAAGTGGAAGAAAATACAGGTGAGGTTATTTATGGAATTACAAAAAATTAAACCGACGAAATACGGAACTGAAAGGTAAAAAATGAAATAAACCTTCTTAGTCTCAATAACAAACAAGCAAATGAATTAGGTAAGGCGTAAAATGATGAAATCGAGTTGCGCGGTGACATTCTGATAATTTTTTTGAAGTAATTTAATGATCTTCGTTGATTGTTTGGTTGGCGCTGACCCAAAATTAGTTACTTACATTAGTTTAGGAGCTTAGTTATTGAGACTAGGAAGGTTTATTTTATTTTTTACTTTTCATCTCCGTATTTCGTCGGTTTAATTTTTTGTTAAAAAGTTTTCATTTTTCAATTTTTTGTGGCTGAAATCTACTAATTACTACCTACTTGTTTTTGATTACTTCCAAAATACTTACTTACCCACCTTACTTCAACTATTACCAGTTAAATAATATGATTATCTACTTTTACTATTTGTTGTAATATAAATTATGTTTGTTGTTCTGGTTAGTTTATTTCATTACTTTGTATATCATTCCATCCTCTCATAGAATATAATGATTGTGACGGATGTAGGAGAACAAAAATAATGACAATAGCGATCTGTCATTTTCAACTACATATGTGTGCCAATGTTCACAAGTGAAAAATAAATTATCTCCTATGTTTCTACCCGTAAGGGTGGATAGTTCCATTCGAAATCCAAATATGATCAAGAATCATCCAAATCGAAGAACCCAGTACAAAGTTATGCCTGATAGAATCGGTTAACGGACCAGAATTCAGAGGGTAAGTGATCAATATCCTTCATTTTGCTACCCTTAGGGGTGGATTTCATCTTTTGAATTCAAATAGGACCAACTTCGAAGTACGCCCTACCCACTGAGAATAGAATTATCGAAATCGGACGTCTCAGTAAAACGTTATGCGTGGTCATACATAAAAAAAATATACGCTTCGACTAGAGAACCTCCTCCTTTTTGGTTTCGTCGGTTAAAAATAAATTTCATTTTTGCCGTCTCTATTGACTTATTGGCTCATTGTATATAATTTTACCAACAATAGTTATTGATGAACATCCAACAAGTCATTTCAGTGCTTTAACCTCAGAGAATTCTTGATTGAATCAATTTTCTTTTTTCTTAAATTTGTCTTCTGTTGGTTCTATAAATGGTGATAATTACAACGTCTTTCAATATCCCTTGAATAGAGAAGGCATTTATCGTAAGAACATCTACGTACATCATTTTGGTCATCATTTCGTTTATTTTCTTTTGAAATATTTATAATTCAGTATTTGCACCAAACTGCATCTCCATGGAAAATAAATATTATTATTATTTTCATCTTCTTGTATTCTTGCAAATTCCATGTTCAAACAAAAATAATTATCAAACTCCAGATGATTTTGTCATGAAATGAAAAGGCGTGGAAGTCACCAACCTTCCTCCGAATTCAATATATCTTCGAATTATTGTAAACGAGTGGATTTTCTAAATACGTTCTATTTATTGACCCAACATCCATCATTTTTTCTGTATATGTTTCGCAACTGCATCAATCATTATTCCTGAAAGTATAAATCCCGACACCTATTTTTCCTGTTTAATGGTTGATGTTAAACATTCAAACAGATATTAATAATAAATATAACTCTGAGGACCATTAAAACGAGAAGATAAATGGCCAGAATAAATAAGAAAAATAGTAAAGAGACACGTGAATCGCTTCCTTTATTCATCAACTGCTCGTTCGTTATTAGCCTTTTTAAATGTCAGTGTAAGTTTATATCTATTTTTATTTTTTGGGAAATAGGAACTCGCTTGTTATTTTTAGGAGTTTGGGCGGTACTTTATTATGTCTAATTCGATCTGCTTAGAGAATAAATATCACGAATAACTTCTACGATATGTAATAGCCTTATTTAAATTCTCTTTAAACGATGGTAATAGTAATAGGGTGTACATAGGTTTTGACAAATCACGATAAAGACATTCATGCTACCAAGCAAGTGATTTCACTTGTTTCTGTGATTTTTTATCATTACACGAATATACATTTTCTTTCGAATGTGCAGTACCTACTACAATTTCAAAACTAGTCGATTTTAGAGAAAAACAAGTCAATTTCTAAATCAAGGGGTGAAGTTAAAAAATATGTAGGGGAGAGTGGGTGAATTGAGAAAGGCGGGTAGTTGGGAATAGCTAGATACTTCTCCCCCCCGCACCTGTTCAACGAAGGCATCCAGCGCCCCACAGTGCGTACGCGACAGTGAGTGTAAAATGCCGCACACAGCCTGTCACAAGTGCATACACATTATCGAAAACGAAGAGAAGGACGATAGAGAGAGACACATAGAGTAGTTCACAGCCAGGCATTTGCACATATGCACCCAAAGACCGGGGTCTCCTGCAAGATTTCCTCTCCTCAGACAAAAAAAAAACTTTTAACACCACCGAAGTGAATTTGTTTTTTGATCAACTAAAAACGATCCAAACAAAACACAATGTACCCGGTCATCAATATTGATGAAACTGGCATTAGTACAGTTCAAAAAAATTATAAGATTTTGGCTCCAAAAGGCTTAAAACATATAGCAAAAGCAACAAGCGGTGTCACAAAACAGTAGTTTGTGCTGTCAGCGTTGGTGGATTGTGCTCGTCCAAAGTCCGTTTCCCCCCTACTACTTTTTGAACCATCTGGTATATAGCAACGAAATTCGGAGGTCTTGACTAGGAGATAAAAAACGACTTTTTCATGAAAAAAATCACAGCTAGAAGCTTTAAAATGACGGCTGAGCGCCATCTTCAATTAATTTTATAAAAAGAACACCACGTATATTATTTTATTTTCGAAATCTGCTCATAATTCTCAACAGTTTTCTCTTATACACTTTACTCCTAAATTCAATTGTTTTCGGAATATTAACGTTTGAAAAGTGACATTCCGGTTTAAAATGAATTATGGATTTTGGTTACTTCCGGTAAAACATTTTGCTAACGAAACGTTATTATTAGTTTGTAGTTAAATCTCGTAATGAATTCGACTAATAAGAGGCGTAAAGAGAGTTTATTAAGGACAAACAGTACCGCTTACCGGAAAATCTCGAAGCCTGCGAATTTGTTCTGTAAATTCACAATCAAAACAAATTAGTTAGCTAAAAAATTATAATTTATTTTCGAATAACACTTTTATTTAACCCCAACAATTATTTCATCAAGTGTTCATTGTGGCCCCCTCCTAAATCTTGACAATAAAGTGCCCTATTATAAATAGCTTCTCTCACGTTGATGAAAGTCTGTTTCTATTTCTTCACATATATCTATTATTCTGCGTTCCAACTATTCTATTGTTTGGCATTCAGTGGCGTAGATTTTTGACTTCAGATACCTCCGAACGAAAAAATCTAGAGGTGTAAGATCCGGAGATCTTGGTGGCCATTCTGTACTTCCCCTGCGACCTATCCATCGCCCAGGAAAGTTTGTATAGAGGAACTCTCTAGCCATGCGATCGAAATGGGGAGGTGCCTCATCCTGCTGAAATATGATTTCTCGAATTTCAAACTCTTCCTGATTGTTTAATACAATTTGTTTTATTCGAGGTTCAATTTCAGTTTCTAAAAGATTTCTGTAAAGAACTCCTGTGAGATTGCCTCTGATGAGAATCGGTCCAACAACGCGATTGGCCAAAATCCCCGCCCAAACATTCACCTATTTAGGAAACTGGGTATGTCCCTCTCTAAAAATATTTATTTATTTATTTATTTATTTATTGATACACTGTTCTACAGGTTACACCCAACTACAGAACAGGAATAGAAGTTACAAATACAGTACAATACAAAATAACAAATTAACAAAGTAATAATACATATCGAGATTAACTAAAGTAATAGGATTTAATCGCAGAGATTGAACAGTCAAAAATATCAATCTGACAACTTGCAGAATTACAATTGACACACATGTTTTGCAGCGGTGAGTATTTTAAGATATCTGTTCGTGGTGTTGGTAAATAAAACGTGTTGTCTACTCTAGACGATGGTCTAGGTACATTGAAATTGAGTTTTTGCAGAATATGTGGGTCAATAATTAGGTTGTTGATAAGTTTGAACAAGAAAATTGTGGAGTGACAATCACGACGGCAGCTCAGGCTGTTCATAGCGTGTCTAGCCAACAATGCATCATGGGGAAAGCCAATTGGTGGATATATGTTGTCCGTTTTATAGGAGAGAAGTTTAAGGAAGCGACGCTGAACCGATTCAACCTTCTCTATATATAAGTGATTATGTGGGTTCCAGATTATAGATGCGTATTCTAATTTTGATCTGACGAAGGCATAGTATAAGGTTTTCGATGTAGATGGGTCGTAGAAATCTTTAGAGATACGCGCAATGAATCCATACATTCTGTTTGCTGCAGACAGAGTGGCTTCAATATGAGGGGCAAAAGATAATTTCGAGTCGAAAATAACACCAAGATCGGTGTATGTGATAGGCCGTTGGAGGGGAATGTCGTTGATTGAATATTGATATAAAAGTGGCTGATTTCTCAAAGTGAATGTCATTACATTACATTTACTTGCATTAAGAGGAAGCTTATTACGGAAGCACCATTGCTCAATGCGTTTCAGGTTAAGGGACAATTGAAGACAGTCTTCTATCCCATTAATCTCAGAAAATAATTTTAGGTCATCCGCGTATATTAAGCAGTTGAGGTCAATGATCTCAACTATACTAGTACTAGTTTTGATGCAGATATTTATCAGGCTTGTTAGTGGATTAGCCAGGGCATAAGCGCAGTCTTTGACCATTAGTGCAGGGATGCTGTCGGGACCCGTAGTCATTTTTGGTTTCAGCTGTTTCAAAGCTGCCAACACTTCATTTTCTTCGAAATAGGGAATGTCCAGGACTTGTGAATGCGGATCACTATCACTAAATTCGGTTTGAGAACTAATAATGTATGATTTGGAGAAAAAACAGCAAAGCTATTGAGAATGTCCTGAGGAGTTTCAAAGATTGTCCTTCGTAGGTCATTCTGTCAGATATGCCAGTTGATCCTTTTTGTTGTTTATAAATGCCCAAAATTTATTTGGGTTGCCTTTTTTGTCATTTTCAGCAGATTTCACATATTTTTTGTACGAATTGTCAACGTCAGCCTTGATCTGTGCCCTCAAGCGAGTGAATTCATCCCGGTCAGCAATGTCCCCGCTGTTTTTGAATGAACGCCAATGCTTAGCCTTGAGGCGTATTAGACGAATAATTTCCCTGTCGAACCACGGCGGATATTTACGCTTGACGTTACCAGTTCGTAGGGGTACACATTGATCCAATGCGGATTAGTATCGCTCCAGTATCGTACATTCTGTTTATTGACTTTTCCATTAAGAAAAAACGTGCATTCGTCTGCGAAACATACACGTTTTAGGAAGCCCCGTACTCCTTCAATTGTTCTTGTTAACCACTCACAAAATTCAACACTCCGGTCTGGATCATACTCCGTGAGAGCATGCAGGATTTTCATTTTATAGGGATGAAACTTTTCTTCTTTTAGGACACTTTGGACACTTTTTTGAACTTACTCTACAGGATTCAGCAACTACAGATGTCGACTGGGTCGGATTGATTACCATTTCAGCAACAATTTCTACCTTTTTTTCTTCTGAAAGAGGCGGTCTTCCTGATCTTGGAGCATCTTCAGCGAACCAGTTGCTTGAAGCATATTTAAAAGTTCGCGCAAATATGACCTCGAAATAGGATTTTCGGGAAATCTATCATTAAACATACGGACTGCTAGTTGATAATTTCTTCCAGCTTCTCCAAATATCAAAACTGCTTCAAATTTATCGTCTAAACTACGAGCCATGATCACACTTTTCATAAAAGGATGCAGGCGCTTAACGGACTATTTGACAGTTAGCAGTTCAGTATGATAGTAAATAAGATGTTACCATGACAACGATTTTTTCCAATGCAAACTTGATTGAAAGCAACATTAGTGTTTTTGGTTGGGTTTGATATAACCAAAATGTCACTTTTTAAACGTTAATATTTCAAAAACAATTGAATTTAGGAGTAAAGTGTATTGGAAAAAACTGTTGAGAATTATAAGCAGATTTTGAAAATGGAATAATATACCGGGTGTTCTATTTAACAAAATTATTGAAGATGGCGCTCAGCCGCCATTTTGGAACTTTAAGCTGTGATTTTTTCATGAAAAAGTAGGTTCCTATCTCTTATTTGAGTCCTCCAAATTTCGTTGCGATATACCAGGTGGTTCAAAAATTAGTAGGGGGGGAACGGACTTTAGACGAGCACTGTATGTACCTCCCATGTTTATCTTCAAAAGAAAGAGAATTAACGAACTGTTAGTTAAATGCTGTAACAGCGACATGATTGCCACGGTTTCTGATTCCGGTTGGATGAATGAGTCCTTATTTCTTGACTACTTGCGACATTTCTTTTGTGAAACCTACCAAAGGAGAACCATTATTATTAATACTCGACAATCACGAAAGTCATATCAGCCTGAAAGCATACATGCTTTTCCGAGAACACAAACTGCAAATTATTTCCTGCCACCCCATGTATCTCACAAAATGCAGCCACTGGATCTTACAATCTTCACTGAAGATGGCATACAATAATGAAAGTGAGCTCTACATGGTTGCGAAATAAACCAAAGGAAATCCGGCTTCGCAAGGATCAAAATTATGTTCGTTCAGTGGACTGTTTGGAAATTAATATTTGGTAAATTCGCAAACACACAGAACTGATCAAAGTGTCACTCACCCATGTGCCTCCGTCGGGATATCTGATCTTCAGCCAATAGATACTTCGTCTAGTCTTCCTAGCGGTACCGCCGCTAATCACATTTATACTAATTTTAAGAATGAGGAATATCTTGAGTAATGAGTGTTATATCAATAATGAGAAAACACCAACACGAGAAAAACTAAATATGCTATGTATCTTCCAAAAAATCTAGGAACCATTGTCTTCCTTCACACTACTCTTCGGTCTCATTTCCCCACCCCCAAAGTGACTCTATCAGTATGTGTGCAAATGAATAAGCCAATACGAGGTTGGAGAACTTTTTACAAAGGCGTACAACAAAACAGCTAACATACGCAAGTGGATTTAGAGCAGCAGGAATGCATCCTATTGACCCTAACAAATTTAAAGACAGTCACACCAGTCAGACTCAAGAATGCGATGATCATGAAAATGCAGCTGAGCAAAGTTTGAATGAGTCCATTAACACTGTCAGCCAGAGTCAAACACCAACACAGGATGCCACTTCTATTCCTGAAAATGACAACGATTTGAGCGTTACTACTAATATTCCTCCTCCATCCACTCCTGTACCTCTTGCCGAAATTATCAATGTGCATGTCATTCCTAAAACAGGAACCACTTCTTAGCGACAGAATAAGAAGCATTCTCAGATTTTATGCAGCACACCAATAAAAATTCAACTAGAGAAAAAACAAAAAAGAAAAAGTGAGAGGAACGCTAAAAAAAAGTTCCAACTAAAAAAATAGAAAAGAACATCAAAACCATACAAAAGAAGCCACGATCAAGGGTAAAGGAGTCAGAAATTTGGAGAAGGCTTTACAAGGAAATGAAAACGAAGAGGAGTTCTGCTGTATAATGTGCAACAAAAAGTATGAATTGAGAGATGATTGGATCATGTGCGCCATTTGTAAACTCTGGGCACAAGAAGAATGTACTACCGGCGAGACTAGTGAAGGTTACGTGTGTGATATTTGCCATACAAAGAAATTGTAGTTTATTATAAAGATTTGATTATGTCGTTCGTAATTATCCCATACTGTTCCCATTTCCCCACGGGGTGATCTCAATTACCCCATAGGGTATAGGGTAAAAAGTAACGGCAATGTTTTTTGTTTTCGTTCATATTTCTAATGAAACGTTGATTTTTAAGTTTTTTTTTGTCACTAATAAGTAGATACATAAGCAAAGTTTATGTTGGAATGTAAGTTGATTTTGTCTGTGACTTTTTCTATTATTTTTGAGCGTTGGAAGTTGAGTGTTCCCAATTCCCCCACATTCCCCTATTATGGATTTTTCAGTTGGATCTCTTCAGGCCCAACTACCCCTTCCTGAAAATTTCAAATATTACCTATCTTGTGACACATTGAATCAAAGCTAAAGGTATATTATACAGTGAGCTCCAAAAGTCCGTTGCGCCCCCGTAACTTTTTTATTTTACATATTACAAACAAAAATTAATTATAAACAAAATTATATAGTTGAACGGTTTTAGTGGAATTTTTCAATGGCTTGAGTTTCATTTATACAGTAAAAAAGTGATTGTAGTTTATTTTTTAAAATGAGAAGCTGTTTATAATTGGATTTTTCGATTCTACGTGGAATTATGAACGAGTTTGATGTATCAGTGTGAAAGCAGCCACGAGTTGGAGCCACGAATTTGTGGTGCATATGTGGATGTGGGTCCGTCCGCCAGTGGTCGTCTAGTGATGGTCAAAATTCGTGGCCAGCCATGAAATAAATGATTATGTTTCTGTTAAGAATGCGAGAATGTTTTTTTATCATAAATGTATGCTACCAAGAATGCTCAACAAGATGTATATGTCAGCCAATTTTGTTGGGCAACAATTAACCCTCCACTACCTTCACGAATTTCTTTGAAATTATTTTATTTCCATAAAAAAACGCTTGGATCGGGATTTTTTTCATAAATGTATGCTACCATAAATGCTTAACGAGATGTATATGTCACCCGATTTTGTCGGGCAAAAATTAACCCTCTACTACCCTAGCATTAAAATTATTCTATTTCCAAAAAAAAGCCGCGTGGATCGAGATTTTTTCCATAAATATATGCTACCAAGATTGCTCGAAAATATGTTTATGACACCCGACTTTGTCGGGCAAAAATTAACCCTCCACTATCCCTATCACGATTTTTTTTAAATTCTATTTCCATAAAAAAACGCGCGAATCGGGATTGTTCTTCATGAATATATGCTACCATAAATGCTTAATAAGATTTATATGTCACCCGATTTTGTCGGGTAAAAATTTACCCTCCACTACCCCTGTCACGAATTTCTTTGAAACCGTCTTAAAAACTACGGATTCCACGTAGCCCTAAAGAAAGTAATCAAGAGGCGTGAGGTCCGGTGAACGAGCTGGCCACACTATTGGACCTCGACGTCCAATCCACCGGATATCTTTCATCTAAGTAATTTCTCACATCCAGAAAATATATGGTGGGGCTCCATGTTGCTGAAATTTCTCACCCAAGTTGAATTCATGTAGGTTTTGCGCAACAATTTCATTGATACTGGTAGTGATTGTGTCCTGCAACATTTGGAGGTATTTGGGACCATTTAAATTTCCTTCTGAGAATATGGCACCTATAATAATAATAATAATTTATTGAATCCTGTGTGATCAAATACATGATATAGGATACGTCAAAATACAAACATATATAAATTTAAAATACAGTATAGATGAACAGAAATATAAAAATAAAAGCATGAAAACAAAATTCAAGGACATTGTAAAAATGTTCAAAATTTCCGAGACGTATGATGTGGCCACCTAAAATAGCAGCGCACACATTAATGCTTTAGCAATATTAAATATGCCACTTGCGGAATTCATGGGGATTCTCATTACTCCAATATCTACAATTCTAGGTATTTACACTTCCATTTAGGTAAAGAGTGCTTTCTACGCTGAAACAAATGTGTTGCAAATAAATAGGATTTGCAATAATTATTTCCGACATGGTCTCGCAAAATTCAAGTCGCCGACCCGGATCATCTTCAACCAATTGGTGTAAAAAAAATATTTTGTAAGGATGGAATTTATTTGTTTTTGAATTCCTCTTTACTAATTTTTCCGAAACATTACATGTCGCGACTACTGGCTTAGTTGATTGTTGCGGGTTATTTACCATTTCGGCTAGTACTTGAATTTTAACATCTTCCGTAATTATTTTCGACCTTCCAGATCTCGGAGCATCTTTTACTATTCCTGTTCTTTTAAATTTGGTCACCAATTTCTGTAGATATTTTCAACACATCGGACGTTCCTGAAACCGCTTGTCACAATAAGTGAGGTTAGGGTCACACAATCTCTTCATACTGGTGACGAGTGGACGTTGTTTTGCGATCTAGAGTGTGCTCCGCGATAGTGAACCCTATTTCGATTCTCGACTTCACAGGCATCGCACAAGGGAGGAAGTGAGGTTAGAAAATCAAAAAATCGTCTAGAAAAATCAGTAAACTCTGAAAAATCCCAAAAAACAACGAGCCAAAAAAACCAAGTAGAAAAATCCAGTAACCAATGTAAATCAAAAAGGGAAAAATGAAGAAAAATTCAAAGCCCCAGAAAATAGGCAAGAGGAACGAGCATATGGAATACCCGAACATAGATTGGAAGAACACTCCCAAAAAATCCGGATACCCAGATGCGAACATAATAGGGACAATGAACGACACAGTTGAATAAAATGAATAATTATTTAGATTTTTTTTTCAATATGCCACGTTTATAAAACGGTCTAAAAAGTATAAAATACTTATTTAAATATTTTTTGAATATACCACGATTATAAAATGGACCAAAAAGTATAAAATAATTATGTAAATAATTTTTTTAACTCACGTTTATGAAACGGACCAAAAATAATAAAATAATTTCTGCTAGCCCCATACAGATTTATATCTCCATACAGATTCCTAACCCCATAGAGATTGTCCTGAAAATTTGTGATTGTGAATTCTTAATAGCTATGAAAATAGTTGTAAGATTTAAAACGATGAACGTTGGGCGCATGCAATTAATTTGAAGCATGGATAGTTCACCTAAGTCACTAACAATTTTGTTGTGTGGTTTTCTCAATAACAGCCACTTCCTACACTCTTTACTATTATCTTTTACATGCGCCCCACGTTTTTCGTTTTAAATCTTACAACTATTTTCATCTTTTAAAAATTCACCATCACAAATTTTCAGTACAATCTCCATAGGGTTAGGAATCTGTATGGGCGTATAAATCTGTATGGGGCTAGAAGACATTATTTTATATTTTTTGGTCCGTTTTATATTAAAAAAAATTGAAAGAGTATTTCTTTTTATTGATTCGAATATGAGGTATTGAGCAATCAGGTACTGGAAGAAAGAAAAAGTACTTGTTACGGAATTCTTGAGTTTTCGTTTGGTACTCATAGTAGCTTTGAACGCCAGGTATTTGAAATAAATTTGTATACTACTCTGTAGATATTTACAAAAAATAAAAGAAAAAACAGAGAAATCTGATAAATGAATCAAAACGTTTATACTATCAAAATAAAATCTCCAATTCGCGTAATCCTGGTAAACAAGTCTGGGATGTTATCAATGATTAATCAAATAAAGAATCTAACTACAAAAATATTTCGTTTGATGAAAATGGTTGTGTCATATCGGATCCTAATGAAGTGGCAGTATTGTTCAACATCTACTTCAAAGATGCACCCATGAATATTATTAACTCTATTCCTAAGATTGTAGAAGGCTCAGATGTAGCCCCTCGCTTCCCTAGAGATATAAAAAATTACACATTTAACCTTGAATCATACGCAGAAGCGGAACTCTGGTCTGATCTCAAATAAAACGAAAAATAAAAAATCTGTTGGTTTCGATAACATTCCATCATTTCTCATTAAGAGAGTTATCTGCTTTATTAAAAAACCTATAACGTAACTCGTTAATTCATGTTTTGAAAATAGAATCTTTCCCAATTCAATAAAGACTTGTATGATTACTCCTGTGTTTAAGAAAAATGATCCTGAAAAACTAGAAAATTACAGAGCTATTACTGTACCTCTGGATTCTCATTTTTTATTGTTATTTGGAGCGACTTAGTTGTTTTCTTTTTTTTTTATGTTCTGGTTCCCACGAAAAGGGATATCCTGTAATGTTCAGAGAACATCGTGGGAACCAAGGGAAAGAAGGTAGGAGTTGGTGTTCTTCTTAAATTTCTGGAGGTTGTATGCCTCGGGGAACACCTCCCTAGGCAATGAGTTCCAAAGCCTCGCTGTTCGTTGGATGAACGAGTCTTTGGAAAGTGATGTTCTGCAGGTCTCCGAAGTGACCACGAAGGGGTGTGATGACTGAATTTGACGGGTTAGTCTCGAAGAGACTGCCAAAGCAGGAACGATTGTTGATATTTCAGAAGAGCATCGCCCATGAAAATATCTATTAAATAGAGACAAATCGCCAACTTTTCTACGGTGTTCCAGACAAGTGAGCGAGTTTGTAAGCGAGGCATCACCGACGAGACGAATTGCCCTTTTTTGGACAGAATCCAATAGCCTCAGGATATGTTTAGGTGCCGCGCTCCAAATATGGGAACAGTATTCCAGGACAGGTCGGATCTGTGCCTTATAGATCATAAGCAGCTGAGTGGGGGTGAAATAGCTCTTGGCACGAAACAAAAAACCAAGTTTTTGGAATGCACTTTTGGCAATGGACCTCACGTGATTTTCCCAGGAAAGGTTATTGCTGATAGTAGTACCAAGCATCGATATGGATGACTTCAGTGGTATGGTTACTCCTGACAAAGTTATGTTAGGCACAGTGAGATTGGCTTTTTTAGAGAAAAGACATGCTTGTGTTTTGTTTGCATTGAATTCTATCAAGTTATTAGATCCCCACTCGAGAATTGTTGCTAAGTCCATATTTATATTATTAACATTTCTTCCTCGTTCATTTCTGGTTTCACGGGCTGATATAGGGGCCCTGGAAGAGAAGCGGTATGGAGGGTACTATCATCGGCAAAGCTGTGTAGTGGACATGAAGTTGCTTTCAACAGGTCGTTGATGTGAAGTAGAAATAGTGTTGGTGCGAGAATAGATCCTTGCGGAACACCAGCATTTATGAGTAGAGTGTCAGATGAAACTCCATCGACCACTACATGGAGAGACCTGTTTGAGAGAAAACTAGCAAGCAGAGAACACAGCTGAGGGGGCAAGCCATAAGACGGAAGCTTGGCGAGGAGTCCCTGGTGCCAAACTCGATCGAACGCCTTGGAGATATCTAATGCCACAGCTAAAGTTTCTCCATACTTTTCAATAGATAGCTGCCATATATGTGAGACGTAAGCGAGCAGGTCACCAGTTGATCTCTGATGGCGGAAGCCATATTGCCTATCGTTGACAATTCCTGAGTCTTCCAGATATTTCATGAGCTCGATGTTGATGGCTTTTCCATGACCTTTGAAATAATAGATAGCAGTGCGATAGGTCTGTAGTTGCTAGGTAGGGCCTTTTTGCCTTTTTTAGGGACTGGCTGTACTTTCGCAATTTTCCAATTGGACGGAAATACCCCCAAATTCTAAGAGTGGTTGAACAACTTGCAAAGAACAGGTGTTAGTTCGGGGGCACATTTCTTGAGAACAATCGGCGGGATTCCGTCAGATCCACAGGCTTTGTTGGTGTTGAGACCCAGCAAAATCTTTCTGATAGTACGTTGGCGAAAGGTGATCTCGGGCATGTGACTGTCAATAGGTGTAATGTTCGGGGGTTGTTTTCCGATCAATCCAGAGTGGAATTTCCAGCAAATAGGTGCGCAAAGATATTGGCTTTTTCCTGGGCAGTCGTTGCTAGTGTTCCATCTTCTTTGGTTAGAGGTGGAAATGAGCTGGAAGTGAAGTTTCTTCCCACAGCTTTGGCGAAAGACCAAAATGAACGGGATCCGTTAGGACATTCAGCAAGTTTTGATCTTATTTTGGCATTGTGGGCATCTTTTGAGCATTCTATTGTCTCTTTGCATATGCCTCTAGCCTCGACATATGCTGCTCTGGTCTCAGGGCCCGGATTTTTTAGCCATCGATGGTATGCTGCCTGTTTGGAAGCCACAGCTCTAGAGCAGTTTCTGTTAAACCAGGTCTTATCGGATGATGTTCTTCTTTCGGTATTCGGTATGTAGGTTTGCATCCCCAACATGATGATTTCAGAAATTGTCTCAGCACATCGTGTTGGATCTACTGAAAAGAAACAAACTCTCTTCCATGGAAACGCTGAGAAAAACATACGAAGACCTTCCCAGTCGGCCGAATTGTAATGCCACATGAGACGGGGTGGTATTGTGCAGCTCGATGGTAAATGGAAAGAGCATGTTGTGGAGATGAGGGTGTGATCAGAGTTTCCAAGTGGGGCACAAACTTCCATTCTATACGGGTCAGGATTGGTGGTGAGGAAAAGATCTAGTGTATTGGCAGACTGGTTGTTGACATCAGGGATGCGGGTTGGTAGCTCGACCAGTTGTTCTAGACCATGAGTGATGGCGAAGGCCTCGGCTTGACGACCCGCATCATCTGTTTTGTTAGAGAATTTGAGCCAGGCAGCGTTATGTACATTAAAGTCTCCCATGATTATGGTTTCAGCTGTTGGATGGTTCTCCTGAATATAGTCCAGTTTGAGTGATAAAAACTCAAAGAGGTCGTTATATGAAGGTTCATTAGGTGATAGGTAAAGGCAGCAGAGGAACTTAGTCAGTTTGGTATCAGATAGCTTGAACCACATCACATCAAAGTCTTTCGGTTCCAAACTCTCTTCACGCTGGCATGAAAGGTTAGCCTTAGCGTAAAGGCAGACTCCACCTTTGAACCTGAATCGAGAATGGAGTTCGTAACCAGGACAAAGCATATGGACCTTGTTGGTGGACGAGTTTACTTGTGTTTCTGTTAGAGCCAGAATATCCGGTTTTTTCGTCTGTAGGTGATGGTGGACGTCATTGATGTTCTTGTTGAGTCCGCGGATGTAGCAAAAATTAATCTTGAATGTTGAGCCCCCTCGAGTACCTCTCGCCCGGAAATCCGAATGGAGAGGTATTTTGCTTCCGGAGTGTTTTACTCTAGCAGACTTCATCATTATTACTATTAGGATGCACCTGAAAATAAAGGAGGAATTGGGGAAGAGGAAAGAGGGAGACCGGAAAGTATCGACCAAACACTGAAACATGGAATGATCCATTTCACAGCACACAAAGTCGATATGGTGGTATTTCACCGGGCGATGAGACCATCTTCCACCTACGGTTATCCTTTTAGTCGCCTCTTACGACAGGCAGGATTTACCATGGGGCTATTCTAAAGCCGACCCCATACAGCTTAAACAAACATAACATTATCTCTTACTGCCAACATGGTTTCAGAAGTTATCTTTCTACAAATACAGCAGTAACAGCCTTTTATAATATCCTATCTGATTTCATGGAGCAAGGTGAGTGTCCTATTGGGATCTCAGCAGGGCATTTGATTGTGTTAACCATAAAAGATATCGGTATAAGGGGACCTCCACTTCACTGGATTGCATCGTTTTTGTCTGAGCGAAGGCAGTTTGTTAGCATCAACCACAAATATGATAGTGGGAATATAAATGTATCATCACCACTTGTGGACTTAAACATGGACATTCCCTATGCTGTTTATTCTTTATATTAACGAAATAAGTCTTATGCTGATTTTACACTCTATGCAGAGGATGTCTCTGTCATTATTTCAGACAAAAATCATGAAAATATTGCTGTCACTTTATTTAAATATAACCAAAACTAATTTAGTAAAATTCCATACAAGCCAAAGAAGTACAGTGTCTATAAATCTTGTCATTGACATTGATCGAAAGAAATCTGTCACGTTTCTAGGAGAATCTATGGATGAATGCTCAACTGGAATCTTCCCTCAAACCTTGTCTCAAGCTATCCTTTTACTTTTCTATTTAGAAATATGAGATCCTTATTCGACTTTCGACTGAGATATGCAGTTTGTTCATGGGGAAATACAGTATCAATGACCGACGTGTTGATATCACAGAAGAGAATCATGCGGTGTATATTTAATATGCCCAGGAAAACTTCTTGTAGACCAACTTTCAAATTTCATAAAATTCTAACAGTGACCGGTATTGATATCTTTGAAATGTGTATGTACGTTTTTAGAAATGAGGACAAATTAATTAAGAATAGTGATCTCCATGAATACCACACTTGGCAGAATAACAATTATGTATCTTTTGCAAAAACAAAAATTGAAGAGAATTCATCAAATTGCTTAGCAGTGGAGCTCTTCAACAAGCTTCCTGATCATCTGAAGAGCATCAAAAAGACTAATTCATTCAAAAGCCAACTCAATGAATTTTTGGCATCCTCATGTCACTACTCGCTTAGGGAATATTAAGTTAAGAGGGCAGCTAGGTCCTAACATATGTTAATTGTTCAGTGTATATCTTGTTCTCTTGACTATTCCTAAATGGTATCTGTAACTATCGAAAGGAAAATAAAGTTATTTATTTATTTATTTACCTGTAATCGTTTTTTATTTTTTCGAGATTTTCATTTTTGAAGGCTGCGCAAGTCTCAATGAGTTCCTGATCAGTTAAAGCGTGCGATGAAACATTTCCAACGATTAATTCAAGTTCAAGTAGTTCGCATCTTTGTTGCCGCTACAGTATTAATGGTTGCATTTAACGATTTCCTGTTGATCCTAAAAATACATTTCGAACTGAAAACTAAAACAAGCCATTTTCCGAAGCTCAGATAGAAATTAAAGCACGATAGCCGACGAATAAAATATGGCCTGGAAACCTATATTTCTAATTTAATGTAAATAAATGCGTTTCTGTGTAATGTTACCTTGCGTGATAAATCCGACTCGAATCTAGTATGTTTGTATATTTCGAGTTTATTAAGGGAACATGTACGGTCAATGATCCACTAGTGCAGGATATTATTGGCCCGATGCCATACAGAGACTTTTTTTGCTTTCACGTATATATCGAGTTGAATAATGATGAATATTGTCCAACAAAAATATTTCATTTCACTTCATCAATTGATAATAATCAATCATAATTCTAGGAACGGGAAATATCAATTGTCCGATATTTTGTAGCTTTTCTCAGTTGTTTGAAAATAACATGTAAGTGATTATCTTAATAATTATTCAGTGTGTCTTATTAGCCATATAAAACACGAATGAAAAGCAATGCTAATAAGAAATTTTTTTGGCATGTGCGTGAAATGCTCATTCAACCAGCCCCTATAATGAATAATTCTCATCTTTCTTTTTGTATAAGTGATATATGTATATTGTTTATATTATTTATAATTAGAAAATGTATAATTATTGGAACGTGAAACATGAAGACAACATTTTATCGTAGTGGTATGTTATAAACACGAAGACTTTTCCTAAAATCAGGGCTTATTTGATGTTTTTGGGAGTTGCTGAAAATGAATAAAATATGTTGTTCCAGAATGTTATCATATAGTCTCAATAACAAATGGTTTATTTGTTCGATCAAGTGACAGAGTGCAAACATGGATTCAGAAAAAATCACTCGACTGAAACCGCAACGCTCAGTTTCACACAACATTTACATGATTTAATTGACGAAGAAAAAAATATCATTGTAGGAATGTTCTTCGACTCACAGACCTTCGACACTTTGCACACTCAATTTGTAGCAGAAAAACTCTCTAATATAGGGATTCAAGGTAATATAAATCAGTTACTTGTGTCTTTTTTGACGAGTAGATGTTTCCAGCTGAAACAGAATAACGTTATATCAGACAAATTTCTTGTAACAACGGGTACACCTCAAGGCAGCGATTTTTTATTATACGTGAGTGATCTTCCTGAAGTTATGAAAAAAATATCTCTTTATGCAGATGACAGTCTATTATTCTTTCCATGAAACATCTGACGATGTGACACAGTTAGTGAATACAGTTCTAATTGAATTTAATGACTTGTGTAACAAGAACAGACTCATTGTTAAACTAAACAAAACAATATGCATGCATTTTGCGAATTCATCTCGAAGTCTACATAACCTCAAGTTCAGTATCCAAAACAAATGGCCAGTTCGACAAAATTCGTGAGAACAATGATTGATTCACTCTGCACATGGCAAAAACATATATTTTACATGTAAGAAATTGAATCAATTATACTACTTACCTGTTAAAATCTCTCAAGTGTGAATTAGATACAATATCAATGATATTAGTTTTTTAGGCTGAATTTCACTAGGTTCGTAACATTGCTGTCTGGAGGCTAGCTACTGGATCAGACAGAATTTTCATAAAGCAAAAAGCACTGCTGCGATTGATATTCATTTTGGATTATAGAACTTCCTGTGAGGGAAATTCCAACAAAATAAAATATGGACATTGACAAAGTTTGTTCATTTTGAACATACATACAGTGCGGCTTTTTATAGTCTTCCCAATACTGCTTTTTGAAATTGAAGACATTGTGATTGCTCGATAGATGGCGCGGAGAGGCACATCAACTTGAAAAATAGCATGGGGGGTCAAATGGAACACCGGTGAACAGATAATTCAATTCTCTTTTCAACCATTCTATTGTTTTCAAATTTCGTTAAAACGTTTATGAACCAGTAATATTATACACTGCTTCACCGCACCGTATAATAGGAAACGAATTTAAAGATTTGTAATTGATCTAATTATGCGAGAAAATGTTTTGATGTTTATTTTAATGACAATACTCATATTGGATATATTTTGGTAGAGATCCAAAAGAATTATTGTAAATCTCCAACAATGTTGAATTAATTCTACAAATGGATTATAATGACGCTAAATGATTCGCAAGGAAAAAAAATAAAAAAAAATCCTCGGGATAAACAACTATGATCACTATTACCGTCATCTAAATAGAATATGAGTATATTTCCAAACAAAACTCAATTGTCTGGAAATGGAATGCACAGTAGTACGAATCCAAGTACCTACTATAAAATACAATGAAATTTTATTGTACTTTCCAAATAAAAGCCAACTGTTAATGGATTTTTCGATATAAACACCCGAATGATATCAAATGGATTTATAATCGTTTACTATTTCTAATTTTGTCTTCAGTAATTATGATATTTTGTTTATTATTATTGTATTATGGTGTATCCAACAAATATTCATTAACTACCAATATTAATAACAACATAAGGCCCTGTGTAAACAAAGTGAAGTCACGAAAATTAGTCTATCCTTTTTCAAACGGGCGCCCAAAAATAATTGCGCATGTGCACATTTTGCATTCCGGCACATGTGATAAATATATAATGTTATTATATTTACAAACCCATCAATCAATGTATTTAATTTGATTGAAATGTTAAAAGTAGAGTATTGCAATTCCTTGATATAAAGAGTCACAATTTGGTTTCAGAGAACATATCCACTGAAATAGCCGTCTTTGAAATATTCGACCGCATCAATAAGTGCTTCCAGAACAAAGAAAAGTGTATTTCTATATTCTTAGACTTCGACAAGAATTTTGATACAGTAGACCATGACGGGCTTTCTCAGCGTTTGTATGACGTATACGGGACCTGAAACATTTTCAATAATTACCTTTCAGAGTCGAAAGGGTTGGGGAACTGAGCTGGGTCCTTTACTTGTTATACAGGGTGTTTCATAATTGAACGCCGATCCTAAAGGGCGATAATCCTTGGATGATTTTTAGAAAAATTCTTCATATGAACATAGGTCCGCAACCGCTTTATTTTTGAGATACAGAATGTTGAAATTGAACAAAAAATCAGTTCTTCCCCAATATCTCTGAACCCGCTTTGGCTTTTTTTTCAATTTTGGTACATGCAAAGTACGCATAAAAATATATTTTTCCCATGATGAAGGATTTCTTCATTTTCATCAGTGGCGTCATTGTTAACATGACCTGCCATATTTTTGATCAAAATAATACGCTACTGTCTTTTTTCCAAATGAATATCATTTTTGTAATGTTCCTCTATGTTCTCATAAAAATGGTATCTTGCCTTTTTTTCGTCCGGCGAACGGTTTTTGAGTTAGAAGATAAAATGCATTAATTTGCTTGTCCCTATGCGAAATCAGCCGTTGAAGAATAGTAGGATTATCTTGTGGGCTAGAAACATCTAGTATGCTAAGAAAACATTTCGTTGTTTTCAACATAAACAATTTTGACACTTCTTGAGCTGGATACGTGATATTATTTACGTTATAAAAACTTATTCATTAAAAAAAACATGGTAAATTTTACAAATACCGAATTAGCAGACATGCATTACTTGTATGGGCTTGCTGACGGGAACGCATATGAAGCCAGAAGACCTATCAAGAGCGCTTCCCAAATAGAATGGTTCCTGATGTTCGAACGATTTCAAGCACCCACAGAAGGTTATGTGAAACAGGAAGTTTCAAGCCAAATCATCACTTGAAAGGAGCACATCGGACTGCAAGAACTCCAGCAATTGAGGTAGCTGTTTTAAATTCAGTTGACGAAAATCCTGAAATAAGTACGAGGCAAGTTGCCAATAATTTGAATATCGCCCATATTCTAGTATGGAGGATTCTTCATGATCATTTATTATATCCCTATCACATTCAACGGGTTCAGGCTCTACTTCCTCAAGACTTTCCATTACGAGTGAATTTCTGCCAATGGTTTCTCCAAAAAGTTACCTAAACTCCTTTATTTGACAGGGGAATTTTATTCACGGACGAAGCTAGTTTTACTAAAAACAGGATCAGAAATTTTCATAATAATCATTTTTGGGCCGAGGAAAATCCGCATGCAATCGTGGAATCTCATCGCCAAGAGCAGTTCTCATTAAATGTCTGGGCTGGAATTATTGGAGATTACCTAATTGGAACTTTTTTCACCACGCAGATTAAATGGACATAATTATCGCCGAAATCGCATGTGGTTTATGCACGATGGTGCACCTGCTCATTTCAGTGCTCTGGCACGCGAATATTTAAACCAACACTTTCATAATCGCTGGATAGGTCGTGGGGGAACAGAGTCGTGGCCAGCTAGATCTCCAGACTTAAACAGTCTTGATTATTTTCTTTGGGGACATCTTAAGACTTTGGTGTACAGTCAACAAATTCTAACTGAGGAAGAATTGCGAAACCGCGTAATAGTTTCCTGTGAAGCAATAAGGAATACTCCAGGAATTTTCCAAAGAGTACGCGATTCAATGACAAGGAGAGCTGAAGCGTGCATACTTGCAGGCGGCGGACATTTTGAACAGATAATTTGATTTTTAACCGACGAAACCCAAAAGGAGGAGGTTCTCTATTCGACCCGTATATTTTTTTCCATCATATTTTTTTATGTATGATCACTTATAACTTTTTACTGAGGCGTCCGATTTCGATAATTCTTTTTTCAGTGGATAGGGTGTACTTCGAATTTGGTCCTATTTGAATTCAAAAGATGAAAACCACCCCTAAGGGTAGCGAAATATTGATCACTCACCCTCTGAATTCTGGTCCGTTAACCGATTCTATCAGGCATAACTTTGTACTAGGTTCTTCGATTTGGATGATTCTTTTTTTAATGGATAGGGTATACCTTATTTCTGTATTGAGAGAAGAATTAGCCATCCTTACGGGTAGAAAAATAGGGGATAATTGATTTTTCACTAGTGAACATTGGCATACACATATGTAGTTGACAATGACAGATCGCTACTGACATTATTCTTGTTTCATGAGAGGATGGAATGATATACAAAGTAAGGGGATGGAATGACAAAAAAAATAATAAAATAAACTAACCAGAACAACGAAAATAATTTATATTACAACAAATAGTAAAAGTAGATAATCATATTATTTAACTGGTAATAGTTGAAGTAAGGTGGGTAAGTGAGTATTTTGGAAGTAATCAAAAAACAAGTAGGTAGTAATTGGTAGATTTTAGCCACAAAAAATTGAAAAATAAAAACTTTTCAACAAATAATTAAACCGACGAAATGCGGAACTGAAAAATAAAAACTTTTTAACAAAAAATTAAACCGACGAAAAAATCAACTGAAAAGCAAAAAAATAAAATAAACCTTCTTAGTCTAAATGATAATTGAGCTCCTATACTGATGTAAGTAACTGATTTTGAGTCGGCGCCAAACAAACTAGCAATTGAATTAGGTGAAGCGTAAAATGATGGCAGCGAGATGCACGGCTGCGTTTTGATGATCTCTTTCATAGATAATGATCTTCGATAATTGTTTGTTTGGCGCCGACTCAAAATCAGTTACTTACACTAGTTTAGGAGCTCAATCATCATTTAGACTGAGAAGGTTTATTCTATTTTTTGCTTTTCAGTTGATTTTTTCGTCGGTTTAATTTTTTGTTAAAAAGTTTTTATGTAATTGTATTAATAAATGAATTGTTTTTTTTTTCTTCGGATTGCTGGGTACGATACAAGCATTGGGTATCTACCATTCTTCAAATAAGTTATCACAAACAAGATGTTTACATTGTATATCTGAATCTGAAATAATTACCTATCCATCATAATGGGCACAGATTGGAACTTTGAGGATTTTCGTTAGTTGCAAATTGAATATTTGAAAAAAAAACATTATAATAAACATACTGTTTAGGTTGATGAAGGGAGGATTTTAAAATTTTACAATAAATTTTATTGAAGAAGTATCTAATGACTAATGTTAACGAATGCCTTAAAAATTGCCGTGAAAATATCTGTCTAGAATTCTCATGATATATATTCACCTTGTTTCATATTACTGCCTGTCTCAGAAACGTACGCCAATCCTGTCGCCATATTTGGACTCGAATCCTGATCTGTGGTTTTTATTATTATTATCATTACATCAGATAATGTGCCACAAATCTATTGAGCACATATAATAAAACGTGTTCCAGAATTAAGATAAATCAGATGTAAATGAGCTCATATGCAAGGTTTACATCGGTGTCGAGGTGGGAAACTGATTGTAGGTGAGACGGCATATTTGGATTAGGTCTCCTCGAGTACGTCTATCTTCAAGTGAAGTTAGGCACATGAATTGGGGGAGTTGCTCATAGGGTATAGGTCCCTCAGTCGAAGAATTCAGCGAGTCGCGTTACGTTGGACTCTTTCTAAAGCGGCTTTATCTCTCACAAGCCATGGGGACCATATTGGGGAAGCAAACTCGAGGCGGATATAGGTGGTGTAGAGTTGCTAGCCAGTTGGAGGCTGGGATTTTTGAAAGTCCTTTTCATTGTGTATAATCTAGTGTTGGCTTTTTCCTCGATGCTGGAGTTGTGTGTTGGCCAGTGCATATTGTCCGTAACTGTTACTTCGAGGTCAGGTTGCGACTCTACGACGATCAGTTTAACCCCATTTAGGAAATAGTCGACACCCGGATTGGTTTTTCCGATATGAAGAACTGAGCACTTGCTGGAGTTCATTGTCAGCAACCAGTCGGAGCTCCACTTTGATTCGTTGTTTAGGTCACTTTGCATGGAAGCACTCTGCGTGATGAGATTTTCAGAAATCTTTGTGTCGTCTGCCCTAGTCACTAGCGTGGCTGTGAATTGTGCTGATTAAATCTGCTGTGTACACTAGGAAGAGAATGGGCCCCAGTACGGAGCCTTGCGGTATGCCACTGGTTGTTCGAGTTGCGTGAGAGAAGTCGACTTCAACCCTGACACGAAACCGTCTGCGATGGAGGAAGGCCTGGATCCATCTCAACAAATCGCCCCCCGTATTCCAGCATGTTCGAGTTCCATAGCCAGTCGTTTGTAAGGTACTTCATGGAATGCTTTACTGAAGTCAAGGTAAATGACGTCCACTGGGTTGCCCGAGTCCAAGATTAAGGTCCAAGAGTTGAGGCATGTTAACAGGTTTGAGATAACTGAGCGAATTATATGGGTATCCAACAGGAACGGTAACATTTGGTTATTCAGTAGCCGTTCCAGTATTTTACAAATATGCAAATTATGCATAATAATTGTATTAGAAGAAATTACTCGTGATTGCAAAGTGAACATGTTCCATATATAATCCACATTTTCCTTCAGTACCTGATGTAATGTGGATAATTTCGAATCATCTATCAATATGACTTCAATAATCTCTGACTTCAATTAGAGAATATATAGTTGAATAAAATATTTCATGAAAAGTACAGTTCGAGTTTGGGCTATTTTGATACCTTTATTATTATTGGCCCCAATCATTATTAGCAGCATTTATTGCACTATTAAATAATTTTAATGGAAATGCATTTCTGCAATAAATGTTGAATAAGCTATCATTACTTTTCAATTCTCATTTGATTTACAATGTCGTTATTATTTCGGTTTCATATTCGATTGTAAATTTTGTTACGTTCTAATTGAGCTCAGACGTAACTGAGAACTATTGACATCGAAAAATATTTCAGGAATAGAACAAACATTTTGGATAAGTGCTCGTACTCCACTAATAATATACAGTACACGATGAATATAAAATTTTCAGAAAGCAATAAAACTATAATAATCGTGGATTTGCATGCACGATGTAACATTTAGGTCGTAGTTTCGAGACCGACTTTGGTGCAACGAAATCATATTGAGACGTCGATGATATCTGATCTTATAATAACGATCAGTTTGTCAATTCATCTTATTACTTGCCAAATAGTGGAAATATACCATTCCTGAAGCTAGTTGTTCGATCCATAAGTTCGATAAAATGTCACATTCTGATTCAGAATTGTCTCAGAAATCTAAAAATGTTACAATATACAGGGTGTTTCATTTGAAAATTCAAAACTGGAGCCATTGACCGGAAAGGAAAAATATGAAAGAGCTCTCCTCTTCACATACCATTTACCTATACCAAATCTCATTTTGATACACCTAATATTCTAGAAGTTACTTGGTATATATAAACTTTCGAACTGATGGTATTTTTGGGTTCTGGGGACCATGATCGGTGAAGGTATATTGAATTTTTGTGGTTGTGATGACGTCCTCAACAGGTAGTATTTGTATTGAAAATCTACCTGAAAGGGACTCCAATTAATAATTATCTATTGACCGCTAGCTGTGCAAGTAGGCTTCGTGCACGCTTCTTATAGTTTCTCAGTTATTATTACATGTTCGATTGCAATTTTCTAGTTCTCAACACCAATATTCTTGAATTCCTGCTGGATTTGTTACAACACTTTCAGCATTGTTGAAAAGGAAAAAATTCTCAATTAAATGGAAACATTTTCTCTAATTTTGGTACTATAATTTATTTACACATTTTCCTAACTACGGACAAAAAATGGTTTATTCCCAGTTTGTTATATCGCTCGATCCTCTCATGTCACAATAGTGTTTTGTTATTTGTGTTTTTACACTAGATGGCGCTACTGCTCTTCCAGCACACTATATGTTTCATCACTTGTAATGCATTTAACATTTTACCATCATTGCAAAGTGGAATTGCCTCTAGAAAATATGTTTCCCAATTCTTCCGTTCTTCCTGATGATCGTGGAAGTGTGAAATATATTTTCGTCGACAAAAATGTAGTTCAATGTCCAGCATAGCTTTTGTCGGGGAAGTACTTGTTTTCTGTTACCAAAACCTATGTGATCGTACTCAGAATCGTCCCCAGAATCAAAAGAAGTAAAAAGATACAGAGCGTTCCATTTCAAATTCTTATGTCGGGATCGTTTCCGGTAAAACCTGATGGGAGAGTTTGAAATATTGAAAAAAAAACAGTTCTTGAATCGCACACCCCTGCCCAGTTTGGATCTCATACCTTCGGAACTCTGGAAACCATGGCTCGTCTAAAGAATACGTTGACACCTGGTGTAATATACAGAGTGTTACCAAATAAGTGCGAAAGATTCTAGGGGGTGATTAATTGTCGAAAATTGAAGGGGATCTTCCATGTAAACAAAAGCTCTTAGGCCTTTCCATGAAAATTTTTTTTTCTTTTTTCTTGAAATTGCTGAAGAGTTGAAGGAATGGCATTTTGTGGGCATGTTCTACCGATAAGAAGGCTACCTATAAATATTTTTTTTATTTTGTTTTAATCTTTTAAAGAGGTGAAACATGCAACCCCTATTCCATTTTTTACCAGAACTTTTTAACGAAACAAAATTTCTCAATTTTGAAATATGTGTTGAAAAGAACGATTCATTGCGAAACTTTTTTAACGATTATATTGTGTCCGTAAAAGCAATAGTTTCCTAATAAAAAAATAAAATACAACATTGTGCATGAACGGATCTTCTGTAAATGGAATCGAAAAAAATCTAGTAGGTGGCTGTCACGTTTTGTTTGCACAACTTGTGACTTGAATCGTAGTATTTTAAAATCGAAAAATCTAGTGGGTGGCTGTCAAGTCGCTTTGATTCCTATGTGGTAGTTGAAAGTTCAATATTGTGTCTTTTGAATCTTTAATTGAGGAGCAACTGAGCAAAACGCATTAAGTCTGTTTTCGACATATTTCAAGTGAATTCTACTGAAGTAAATTATTTTGGTCAATACACCACCCACTGTTTCCAACTCGAGCAATCCGCTTTAAATCCGTTGAGAATTGCCATATCAAAAATGACTGAACGAACCGGCATGAATCCACCGAGTGGTTGGTCACTGCAATAAATCCACAAGAAGAAGAATGCGATTGCCTGGAAGAATATGTTGGGTTACATGTTTAAATGAAATATTTGTATTAGCAAATAGTTTCTTCAAGTACTTATTGTATTATTTCGTAACCAAAATTCGAATAAATTTTGTTCATTTGATCAAACTGCAATAAATACAAGAACAGGTTGAGCAAAACGAAATAATTCCTTATGTATTGGGCAACATGCTATGAATCCACACATCGGTTGAGCAAACCAGCATAAATCTAGTAAAAAAGTTGTAATTTATATATATATATATATATATATATATATATATATAACGTTATGTTTGGAGAATATCACCTTCCAACCTTTTCAAAAGTATTATTAATTCCTGTAAACGAATGAATATCTGTTTTCGAATAAATCTGATTCAACTAGTTTTTCGTCATTTACTCGAAATCGCATATAATGGACTTAATGCGTTTTGCTCAGTTGCTCCTCAATTACACTAACGCTGAAATAGCCGATATGCATTTTATGTTGGTCGTGCCAATGGAAATTCTTTGGAAGCTAGACGGCTCTACAGTATCGGAAAACATTTATCTGGGGTACGGACAGAAATCTACACGAGCAACAAGGAACGCAATGATATGACAACACCACATACACAAGAGAGACACACTGCTGTGCGCCCCTCCTGTTACCCCACCCGACACATTAACTGACCACGTGGCAATGCTACACAGCGCACAGCGAATCGACTCATTTCTTGACTCTCCTATCTCTGTGTCGTGACGTCGATATCCCTTCCTCGAGCGAGTCGAGGAGAAATCGTAATGCTCTCTCAACATATAGCAAGCTATTCTTTACGCTCTCGTGAAACCACCATACCCAAGATAAATACTTTCTGATACTGTATACAGAGATGTATCCTCAGCGCGTGATACCTCATCACACAATTTTTGCACAACTTCATCAACGTCTATGAAAGTGGGACTTATCAAAAACGACCAACTGATTGTGATCGTCCACGAGTAATAAGAACGGTGGCACTAGAAGAAGAGGTTCTCAATATGATTGAAGATCGCCCGGAATTAAGTACAAGACAACTTGCTAACACACTTAATGTTAGCAATAAACTAATCTGGAAAATTTCAAAGGATCACCAATTGTATCCTTGCTATATTCAACGAGTGCAGGCACTTTTGCCTCGAGAATTTCCTCATCGGGTAGATTTTTGACAATGGAGTCTTCAAATGATTACCCAAAATTCTCAATTTTTAGAAAACGTAATATTCACTGACGAATCCAACTTTTCAAGGCAAGGTATTACAAATTTCCATAACAATCATCTATGGGCCGAAGATAACCCACATGCAATTCAAGAAGGTCGGTATCAATATGAATTTTACCTAACGTGGGGGTCGCGATTAATTGGCGAAAATATTATTGAACCGTATTTTCTACCGTTAAGGCTAACTGGTGCAACCTTACACATTTTTCCAGGAGCAGCTTCCCATTTTACTTGAAACTGTTCCACTAGCTATTCGACCACGAATGTGGTTTATGCACGATGGTGCGCCTGTCCATTTCAGCATAACGGCTCGTCAGTACTTGGACGACGTGTATCCAAATCGTTGTATAGGCAGAGCAGGACCTCAACCTTGGCCTCCTTGATTTCCAGACTTAAACCCCTTGGACTTTTGCATCTGGGGTCACCTGAAGTCCTTGGTTTATACGACCCCCATTGAATGTGTGAATTATTCGAAGAATCGCATCATTGCAGCCTGCGAGACAATCCAAAACACACCAGGAATATTTCAACGTTTGCGCCTCCCAAGTAGCACACAGAGGTCATAATTCGGTTGTACAGACGTCTACTAGACGTTTCGCAAAGTCCATGACTTATGTCTTGTAATATGCTAAGACGTCGCTATGTATGCCAATACGACAAAAAGGCACACTCTTGCGACGTCACATCGACGTTATAAAGTAGTGGTAATGACTTGCCAATATAGACTTATATAAGCCAGTCGCTAAAGGGTCGTTCTGTGGTCTTAGTGTAGTCATTATATCATTATGCATGGAGGTCATAATCTTTCTAATATAGTATTACAATACCATATCAAAAGATTTTATATAATATCAATATGATATATAAGTCGGCCATCCTTTACATGTTCATGATACTCTGTGACCGTGACAGTTATCGAGATAAAAATGATTTTCATTTATGTGTCTTTGAGAATTGTTCTGAAACTCTAGTGACCAAGCAAATCAATTTTTACGATCAAAATCCAATTCTACTCACTTAAAATTCATGCGCCTCGAAAATGAAGAGAGATAAATATTCATTTTCATTTCAGAAAAAATATATTTCATCAATTTTTCTCATTAATCTTTGAAATATGTAGACCATATTACGAAAGATACTTGATTAGCACATCTACAATGATTTTTAAATTTATTTAACACCCAGGGTCCCATATTTTTTATTTTAAATATTTTTGTTCCAATATGGCTACCAGAATGATGTTATCAATCAATCGAAAAACATGGATTCCGTCCTTCTAGTGTCGAAAAGTTGTAATTACTCCGATATGTACTATCATACGAGTGTCTTAAAGACATCGCAATATCTTACATAAAAAAGTTGTAATGTAGTCGCTGTGACCACAAGTAGCAAGTTTCGTTGTACTCTCGTCGTAACGCTATCAAAACAGTAAAAGATATACACTGAGTGCATAAGCATTCCGCTAGTTCCGCCTAATGGAAAACGCTAAAAATAACTGACATTTACAATAGAGGTTATCTTGATGTTGAAGGTTATATTTAAATATTTTTTATTTATCACTCGAAGTGCACATACATATTATTTATGTCTTTCCTTGTTGTGAAAACAATTGAAGGAACTGGATGATCTTCATTTTTTTTGCAGTGTCCCGATAGACTGATTAATTATTTCAGATGTTAATTTTGGGGTAGGCACTCATCCTTCCTCTTTATATTTTTCTATACGCTCCAGTTCTCTTGTAAGGCAGATTGGATTTTTGTTTTGGCATTTTAATCATTTATACGGTACTGAATATTCTACATACATAACACAATATACCTATCCAACAAAAATAACATAACCAACAAAAATAATCTAATCTAGATACATAATGTAATCATTACGACCAAAGTTCATCAGTTGATAAAACTACATTACATGAGTACAATATGTAGTCGTAGAAACGTTTCAAAAATCTATTCATTAGAACAACATATGTTCATTGTCATAATAACCTCACAGCAACTGCTCTTAAGTTCTACTTGACGACACATACAATTTATTCACATACAAACCAAAGTACAACTTCATCTCTAGAATTATTTATTGTACTCTCGTTATATCTACTACACGACGTCATAGCAACGCCTGAAGGTTATAAAACGCACATTAACTTTTTGGTTTTAAAACATACAAATACGTGGTCTTCAAGACGGTATAAGAAGTCATTATGTTAATTTTATGACTCTGTGCTACTTGGGCCCTATGAGACGAAGACTTGATTCCTGTCCAATGGTTGGAGGTGGTCATTTCGAGCAGTTTTTAAAAACTCCGTTTCGTTTGATCTGGTTGCCTTTTTGTTTGTTGTAATACACATAATTTTGTTTTGTTTGTATTTTTAATTTGATACGATTGAAGTCACAAGTTGTGCAAACAAAACGTGACAGCCACCTACTAGATTTTTTCGATTCCATTTACAGAAGATCCGTTCATGTACAATGTTGTATTTTATTTTTTTATTAGGAAACTCTTACTTTTACGGACACAACATATGAGTTAAAAAAGTTTTGCAATGAATTGTTCTTTTCAACACATATTTTTTAATTGAGATGTTTTGTTTCGTTAAAAAGTTCTGGTAAAAAATGGAATAGGGGATGCATGTTTCACCCCTTTAAAAGATCACAACTAAATTAAAAACATATTCTTAGGTATCCTTTTTATTGGTAGAACATGCCCACAAAATGCAATTTCTCCAACTCTTCAGCAATTTCAAGAAAAAAAATACATTTTTTCTTCTCATTTTTGGAAGCGTGTAACTTTTCAAGGAAAGACCCCCTTCAATTTTCGACAAGGAATCACCCCCTAGAAACGTTCGCACTTATTTGGTAACACTCTGTATGTCCCGTCATTGGCATGCGAGATAAGTTTGATTTTTAAACTTGATATTATGATATTTTGAAGTGGTTATTAGCAGAAAAAAATAACGCATTCAGATATTCATTTCCTGTCGTGAAATGTCAGTTTTCTAGATTAACACACCTGTTTTCTCTCCAAACCGATGCAGTGTGTTGATCTCAGTGAAGATTTAGGTACCCATCAAAAATAACAATTTATATTGCAAACTAGCTCAAGGTTACCATTATATCCTTTGGTAAACGAACATTCAATAAAAATATTTACATTATCTAATCAATTACCAGCTCGACGAAAATCTCTATTGCAAAAGAAATTAATGGTAAAGAATCGATCAACCGAAATGTGCTGATCATAATATTTAAAATCAATCATTTTTATTTAATTAAATACAAATAAATGTATATTTTTGCAGGCAATACTTTTCTACGCACCTAGATGGCTCTGGAAATCGTGGGAAGGTGGGAAAATACACGCACTGATGATGGATCTCGATGTGGCAATTTGCACCGAAATCGAAAAGAAACAGAAGAAGAAGCTCATGCTCGACTATCTGTGGGAAAACTTGAGGTATCACAACTGGTGGGCTTACAAATACTATTTCTGCGAAATTTTAGCCTTAGCAAATGTAATCGGTGAGTTCTTTCTCCATATCAACAAATTAACTAAATTCGCACTTTTGTGGCTTCCAGAAAACATGTTATGCATCTTCAACAATCTAACGCGAGAATTCAGAATTACATATTAGCCTCCTTACCCAAATATCCAATTCACTTGACTTAAAATATTCGCTGATGCTGAACGCTATCATAAAAGATAAAAACGTTAGCTGATCAATGGAATAGGTAGGAGTATTTGGAACCCCTGCAAGTGGATGACAAATCTTCTGAAACCATCGACACAATGTCATATTTAGAATTTATGAAATTCAACACAATTCGGAATAACAACAATGGAAACCACGATCTGGTCCTATGTAATAGTCTAAGAGCCAGTGGCCAGCAGACAACACACATTTTACTGAAGCCTTAATTTTGCTCAGTGACTCTCTTATACCTGCTGTTCATGAGATGGAGGCTAACTAAGCATATCCCTGACGAAATATCCCCATGACAAATTATCTCTGGACAAAATATCCTCTGACAAAATATCCCCATGATAAAATAAATAATAGTTTGAAAAAACTAAAAAACACGCTTTTATAGTAAACCAGACAAAAAAATAGAAAATAAGAAAAACATTTATTTCATTAAAAAAGCGTGGGGTGCATGGTATCGCCTCGGTGTGTAATGTACTATATAATTATTGATACCATGCACCCCACGCTTTTTTTAAAATAACTTTTTTTTTCTTATTTTCCTTTTTTTTAGTCTGGTTTTCTATAAAAGCGTGTTTTTTAGTTTTTTCAAACTATTATTTATTTCCTACTTTTTAGTGTGGTTTATTTATAAAAGCGTGTTTTTTTTATTTTTTTTTAACTATTATTTTTATAATTTTTTTGAAAATAAAAAAATGGAATGATCTTATCAAATTAGGTAATCATAATCTCCGACCCCAAAAACCCCCACATACCAATTTTGAATAGAATTAGACCATAATCACAGAACTCGGCCGCTATTTTGAAGCCGCCATTCCGAATTTTCCAATTTTCACAAAAAAATCATGATATTCGACCCCAAAAAGCCCTACATACCAATTTTGAATGGAATCAGACCATAATCACAAAACTCGGCCGCCATTTTAAAGCCGCCATCTTGAATTTTTCAATTTTTATAAAAGAATCATAATATTCGACCCCAAAAACCCCCACATACCAATTTTGAATAGAATCAGACCATAATCACAAAACTCGGCCGCCATTTTAATGCCGCCATCTTGAATTTTCCAATTTTTACAAAAAACTCATATATTCGACCCCAAAAACCCCCACATACCAATTTTGTATAGAATCAGACCAAAATCACAAAACTCGTCCACCATTTTGGAGCCGTCATCTCGTTTTTTCTTCACACAATGCATTGTCACCGGAATTATGTACACCTGCCAAATTTAAAATCATTCGGACGTCTGGAAGTGGGTCAAAATCGCGCCCAAAGGAGTCGGTTACAAACAAACAAACAAACAAACAAACATACAAGTGAAGCTAATATGAGCCGTCTAACTGCAAACCCCGCCAAGTGCACAAAAAATAAAAATTGAGATGGCGCTGTCATTCGATAAAGAATATTAATATCTTCATTCTGATAAAATATTATTGCTCAAAACCCGCCAGTTGAAGTATTATCGCGCATCTACAAATCAGTTTACTTTCAATCCATCGCCAACTGCGGACTTGTTTATGTGCAAAAACCTCCAAGTGCGTATGACCAATAGGAAAGCCATATTTCTGTTGAGCGACCACGTGTTTTGGTGTACAGCTCCGGCATTTCAATTATACCTTGTCGTTATAAAGCATACTGGTGTGAAAAGTAATAGTGATTAGTGTTGTTTATTAAAATATTCTGTGAATGATTCAATTATGAGTGAAATTAAGGTTACAAAAACTCTTCCAGAGCATAGTCGAAAAAGGGTAGTGCAATCAAATAAACATAAACGCACAATTTCTAAGCAAAACAGGTGAGTTTTCTGTAGTTTTTACGAGACAAACAATACTGATTTTTGTCTTTCGTAGATATTCTGCAAAGTCTTTACCTAAATATCCCACCTGCAGTCATAAAGAGGGAACTATCAAATGCAGAACTTTATCTATGATGGACATTAAACGGTTCCATGAATTATTTTACAACAACAAAGATAAAGTAGCACAAGACACGTTAATTTACAAGTGCTGTTATGCACTAAAGCCAAAAGGTCACGTTTGGCAATAAACGCAAGAGGTAAAAAAGTGTCTCTATACTGTATCATGTTGTAAAAACAAACAACTGGTTCGGGTCTGTAGAAATGCTTTTCTTGAAATATTGAACTTAAAAAAGATAGAGTTCAACGGATTGTTAAAAATGCGAAAATGTTCCGAAGGAAAATAGAGGTGGCGATAGAGTTGGCTTAAAGAATGAAGAAAGAAGCGCGCGATATCCCATTACATAGAAAGTTTAAAATGTACGGAGTCTCATTATTGCAGAAGTCGCACCAATGCCAGAATTTACCTAAGTTGTACTCTGAATATCAGAAAACTGTATAAACTATACAATACATCTGCAGAAGATCATCTCAAAATTAAGGAGTCCTATTTTAGAAAATTCGTGAACAGGAACTACAACCTTGGATTTGGAACTCCAAAGACTGATGTTTGCTCTGTTTGTTTGAACTTCAAAGAAGAAATCAAAAAGAGAAAGATGAAACTTTGACAACCAACTTAATAACAAAACAAAGAGTTCATAAACTGAAAGCCAATGCTTTTTTGCAATGCTCAAGGAAGAAAAAGATAATGTTATAAATTATTCCTTTGATTGCCAGAAAAATTTGGCGTTACCCCGACTTCCAGATTCCTCGGCATATTTTTCTCAGCAATATAATCTGTATAATTTTACTATCGTGAAAGGTTCTTCAAAATCGCAGTTACGTTCATACAATGTAACATCATACCTATGGACAGACGTGGATCTTCCAAAAAACTCGAGTATAATTGCCTCCGCCTTGTTTGATTTTTTAAGAAGAGAAGACTTTCCTGCATCGAAAGATACAATTCGTTTGTTCGCCGATGGTTGCGGCGGACAGAATAAAAATTCTATTGTTTTAACAATGCTTTTATTTTGGCTTGTGAAATATGCTCCGGCCCATGTAAAAACAATTGAATTCGTCTTTCCTATTGTAGGCCACTCTTTTATGCCTCCTGACCGGGTGTTTGGTTTAATTGAACGTGAGATTAAAAAAAATACATGTATCTGTGAACCCAGAGAATACCACCGCATTATAGAACAACACTCAACACTGAGAGTTTTGGGAAAAGACTGGCATGCCTATGATTGGAAAGCGGCTACTCAGGATATTATCAAACTGCCAGGAAACTGGCATTTTCAATTCAATCCATCAAAAAGATTTTTGCTAACAAGAGGCAATCAGGATCTAGCTTTAATTCAAGGAGAAGCACACTATCGCACCAATGTGGGAATGGCTAGAAGTGTTTGCAAAAAAGGCAAAGGAATATTGTCTATTGCACCGAACAAACTAGTGCCTGGACGTACGGTTAATAACGAGAAAAAAAAATCCATTGACAATTTATTAATCAAGCATTTTGGACCTGATTGGAAATCTTTGCAAAATCTGAAATTTTATAAGGATGCAATGGAGAACCAGAAAGTTCAAGATTCACCCAGCTCTTCTACAATGACAGAAGAATTCACCTGCGACCAAAACCCTGAAGATGACACAAGATTTGTTTAATTAATTTTTGTTGGTGTTTATTCCTGGTATTGAAGAAAAAATTACTTTAATTTATGTGTTTGTTTCATTTAAGAACGATCAAGCTTGTTTATCTATTTGTTTTGCTTAAGAATATTGAGTTAATTTTGATTGTACTTGTACCTACTTGTCTGAATAAAGTTTATGAAAGATTAACCAAAAGTAAAGAGTCTAAGTTTAAAAGGATCTATGCGACCACTTTTTAATATTTTGAATGGTGTTATTGAAATCTTTTCAGAGTTGAAACTCTTCAATAAAATTTATTCAAAACACTTAATTTTGGCTGCAAAACCCGCCATTTTTCACGTTAATTTTCAAACTCCGCCAAGTGCATTTTATATTTCCCATTTTACTGTGCTATAATCCTCCTTGTTATATAAGATGAAAGATGGTGTTTAAGAAACAGTATCTACATCCACTAAATAAAAAAGTATATTCATTATATCGATAGTATCAAGCAAAACAGTTTTTCGCGTTTTTCTTGAAACTACATAGTGTGCACTTGGCGGGGTTTGCATTTAGATGACTCATATAAAGCGTGTAAAAACCATATAATTTGGCGTCAAAAATTGGTTCTATACTGACATCTCGTGGTGGACTGTTAAGTTACGTTTAGTTTCTGTACATTGCTGATCGCCCTAAAGAATATCGTGACTATGATGAGTGATTGAGAAAACCAGTAACTAATTATGATTCGACGAATAAATTGAAGTATTTGAGGAGCATTGCGAAAATTATTTATTTTAACCATTGAATTTATGGTCTTAGGTTATTTATATATTGTATGAGCAATTAATTTCATTATCTGTATTTTGTTTCAATGTTTATTTCATTCATTCGATAACATTTTTATTTAATTATTTGGCATTTCTTTGATTGAATTGAAAGTATTAGGAAATATTTTACACTTGTTTATTGGTAATTATAATTTTGTTATTTTATGTTATTTATGTTATTTTTTCTAATGGAATGTGTTCCTACGAATTTGCAACTGAACATAATTATTTGTCGTGTGTGTGTGTGTTTGTTTGTCCAGCAATATTTCGTCTTTGGGGTGTTATGTCTGGGGTTGTTTTGTCTTGGGGATATTTTGTCTAGGAAATATT
This sequence comes from Gonioctena quinquepunctata, assembly GCA_018342105.1. Taxonomy (NCBI): domain Eukaryota; kingdom Metazoa; phylum Arthropoda; class Insecta; order Coleoptera; family Chrysomelidae; genus Gonioctena; species Gonioctena quinquepunctata. The sequence goes on from JAFIRS010002999.1 coordinate 129,644, forward strand.
TTGTCCGGGGATATTTTGTGGGGATATTTTGTACGAGGATGAAAACGCATGGAACCTCAGGTGTAACAAGTATAAAAATTATACTAACTTCAAAAAAAAATTACCAAAGCTGTCATTTGGATATTTGAAAATATATTATTATTGTTATTCAAAAATAAAAGTGGCAGACGATATCACTTTGGGTGTTCAAAAAAAATAAAATTTCAAAAGTATTTTACCAAGTTTGAAATTTCAGTATGTTTTGAATGAATGTGGTTTTTTGTGGAGGAACAACGTTTCTTGACATGTTTTTTGGGTAACCTTCCGCAGTCTGAAAATGAAAATATAATCAGGAAAATATATACAAGTGTAGAAAGGGCAAACTAATTAGTTCACCCCGATAAGTTATTGCGTTCACCGAATTATATTTCCTATAGAAAAATGATTCAATTAGTCAATAACTTGTCATTTTCTGAATTTGCCTATCAAAATTTTTTTTGAAAATTCAAAAGATACTTCTCTATATAGTTTTTGATTGACGTTTCGGGGACTATATCTGGCCCCGTTCTCAAAATCTTCTAAATCTCCTTTAATTGTTTTAATAATTTCAATTGACATCCGTCAGTTGAAAAAGCGAAAAAGACTGCAAGAAAAAATCCAAATTATTAAAACAATTAAAGGAGATTTAGAATATTTTGAGAACTGGGGCAGATATAGTTCCCGAAACGAAGTATCTTTTGAATTTTTAAAAATTTTTTGGTGGGAAAATTTAGAAAACGACAAGTTATTGACTAATTGAATCATTTTTCTATAGGAAATATAATTTGGTGAACGCAATAACTTATCGGGGTGAACTAATTAGTTTGCCCTTTCTACACTTGTATAGGTTTTCCTGATTATATTTTCATTTTCAGACTGTGGAAGGTTACCCAAAAAACATGTCAAGATTCAGTATGTTATTTACAATAGTATCAGAAGCGTATATTTATCACGGCAGACATTTTATCTGGTTATAACAATCCGGCAGACACCGTAACCTTATATCTCCAGCACGAGCATACGTATGTATATGAGGCATGTAGAGAGGTATCTACGACATGAAGCACCACAAATTGAGTATTCAATTTCTGGACCTGATCGAGTGAGACCAACAGATTTTACAAAAGAGATGAAGAACACAAAATTTAAAGAATATCTTATTGATTTCTTTGTTATACATTGGGCAAGTGATGAAGTAGCACCGTTTATTGGCAATAAATTGATTGATTGAGGAAAGCTGAATACAATCTGTAGTAATAAGTAGAAGATGAGATTTTGTATTAAGTGTATATTTATAATTAATTAGCAAAGCGCTTTCGACTCACGTCATCATCAGTGCTTCCTGAAAATTAAATACTCTGATTGATATAAGATGAAACATAACAAAGGTTGGAAAATGTAGAAAAATGATAGGCGAGTACTTACATAGTCAGGTAACAGGAAATGTTACAATAAAAGAAGACATGTTTATAATTTGAAGATGTTTAGGTTCAACGAATAAAACGTGTTGAAGATACCCAAGACCATATGATAATGTGATAGTTCAATGACAACTTCAAATGTCAAGTGTCAATGACAACTTCAAATGTCAAGTATCAATGACAACTTCAAATGTCAAGTGTCACACATCAACTTGAGAGATGAAGTTACCAACTTGAGGAAGTAAAAAATGAATTCAAATTACTGAAATAGTTTAAAAGGTTAGAAAAGAGAAGAAGAATTGAGTGAGGTAATAATTAAGTGATGATCCTTCTATGAAGGGGAAATAAATCTCTATTCCAATTAACTTGGGAGTTGAGGCAAATGTCATTTTTGGCTAATTCTTTAGAGATCTCCAAATCTTCGAACAAGTCCAGTCTCGGGTAGTTTTTATTGTTTATGTTGTGAAGAATTTTGGAATCTTTGTTAGGGCTAAAACTATGGTTGTTGAATTTCAGGTGATGTCCAAAAGCAGATTTGTCAGGCTTCTTCAAGTGTTCATTTATTCTAGTGATAAGAGGTCTGCAAGTTCGACCGATGTAGGAGGCAGAACAATCAGAACAGTTGAGCTCATAAACACCGCTCTTCTTCAACTCATCAATTCTGTCTTTCGAGTTTACTAGAAAGCTGCTCAACTTGTTAGAGGAACTAAATGAAATTTTTATATCAGGAATTGTTTTATTTATAAATTTGGAAACGTCATTACATATGTTGGAATCAAAAAAGGGTAAAGAAAAATATTTGACTGGGGCTAAGTTGTCCGAAGGAATGGAGTTGAAAGCTAACTTCTTTTCATTGCGAGATTTGAATTTTAGAATTAGTTTATCAATGATGGACGGATTGTAGTCATTGTTGACCGCAATTTGTTTGATTATGTTGACTTCAGTGTCAAAATTAACTGGGCTTAAGGGGGTATTTAGCAATTTGTTAATGAAACAATTATAGGCAGCCATTTTGTGTTGACTGGGATGGTTAGAGTTGGAGGGGATGATGTGGTCCGTCTGGGTGGGTTTTCTATAGATTGAGAAGTCTAGTTTGTCGTTGATTCTGGTTATAGTTAGATCAAGAAAATTTAATTTATTATCGGATTCAATTTCTAGGGTGAATTTTATTTTGGGATGTAAGTTATTTAATGATTTGAGTATATTATAGACATCATTAGTATTGCCTTCGATAAAGACTAGGCAATCGTCTACGTAACGGAACCATTTCGAAATGTTGTTGATTTTATTGATAATGAATAAATTCTCGAAATTTTCCATGAATATATCGGCTAAGAAAGGAGATAGGGGGTTACCCATTGCTAATCCGTCTGGTTGACTATAAAATTTGTTGTTGAAATTGAAAAAATCTTGAGAAGTGCAGAAATCAATTAAGGTTAAAATGTCCGTTTTTATTGATTCAGAGACAGAGTGTTTAGAAAGTAAATTGGAGACTAAAGGTAAAGTTTCACTTTTTGGGATTGAAGTAAAAAGATTGTTGACATCGAAGGATGAAGGTGTTGGAGTTCAATTGAAGGTTTTTGATTTTGTTGATTAGTTCCAGTGTGTTGCTTACAGAATTAGCTGGTTTGTAATTGGTGATGTTTTTTACCACTTGAAGAACAAAGGATGACAAAATGGAGACCGGAGTGTTGTAAAAGCTTACCACTGGTCTGATTGGAATCCCATCCTTGTGGATCTTGGGAAGCCCGTAAAGCCTAGGTGTTAGTGGGTTGCTAGGGATCAGATTATAAGTTTTATTGAATTCAATAAAAAGATTCTCACAAATTTTAATATAGTTTTTTGTTTTATTGATGAATTTGTTGGTTGGATCAGAGTTGAGAAGAATGAATTTATTGGAAGTCAGAAAGTTTTCTACTTTGTTAATGTAATCAACTTGATCGAGTATAACAAGACAATTGCCTTTGTCGGCTTTTGTTAATATGAGATTGTTATTACAAATTTTCTTCTTCAATTTTTGTAAAGATGTGTTCAAGTTCAAGTGACTAGACTTCTTCAAATAACTGGGAATCTCTTTAAAGTTGAGTTGATATTTGGAAATAGTGAATTGGCAGAAATTCCTTATTTTTGTTTGATTTTGTTACTTTTGGAAAGATTGTCAATTAATACATCCAGTTCAATGGCAAAAGAAGTGAGGTCTTTATCCGAATGGACGGAATACATAGATAATTTCAAGCCTAGAGATAGAAGAGCTATCTCATCATCATCGAAAGAGGAAGTGGACATATTTTTTATGCGATCATGAAAATTAAATTCGGAAAATTTTCTTTCAACAGAAGGTTGAAGGAGGCGTTGTTTATGAATGAGTGAATTCAGTTTCTTACTTACTCTTTGGAATTTTAAGTTTTTTTGGTATATCACCTGGTCTTCGATATCATTTAATAAGTTTTGAAAAGTAAATAATGGACGCGAGGAGACTAGTCTGTCATAGCAAATTTTCAATTTCACATTGGTGTGGTCTAGTTTTGCGTAGTGTTTGCAAACATGTCTTCTTTTATTGTAACATAACATTTCCTGTTACCTGACTATGTAAGTACTCGCCTATCATTTTTCTACATTTTCCAACCTTTGTTATGTTTCATCTTATATCAATCAGAGTATTTGATTTTCAGGAAGCACTGATGATGACGTGAGTCGAAAGCGCTTTGCTAATTAATTATAAATATACACTTAATACAAAATCTCATCTTCTACTTAATAAATTGATTCATCTAAATTTCCGAAATTTCCATTCTTATAGAACGAATAATGATGAAGTTGAATGAAGTATAATTAAAGATCTGTGTTCTGGTTAGCATGAAGAAGCAGACACCGAAATTATTTACCACGCATGTAAAATCGCCAATCAGTCAAATATTGTTATTAGAGGGTCCAATTAAAAATTATGTTAGGTGATATGGTCGAATTGAGAAATCCTTCTTCTGAATAGGGACAGGGAATGATGAAAGATTTATTGATATTATTGAAATTTATGAACAGCTTGGTGAATTACTAGCTAAAAGCTTGATCGGCTTTCACAGGGTCGGCCAAATGTATATCTGATGTAAATGAAAACTTCAATAAAAAAGTTCAAAGTTTTAATGCAAGCTCGATACCACCATATAAAAGGAAAGTTCATTACATGTCCAGCATTTGGAAAAATGCTTACAAAAAGAGCCAACTACGTTGAGCCCGCTGTAACATGGGTGGATATAGCAGGGATGCTTCTTTGTATTCAAATGGTTTGAGGAAGATCAACTTCCATGTCTTGTCAGCGATTTGACCAAAGATTCTCCAGAAATTCAATTTCAAATATAAAGATTCGACTGGCAAATTTTGATTTCATTTTTACAGAAACCGATTCGGTGGATGATGAGCATCTCTCACATTATTCCGAAAAAAATATTGAACATGAAGATAATAATATATTATTTTCCAATAGAATAAACAAATAATATTTTCGTTTCTGTAATTTATATTTAGCCTTGGACAAATGAAGAATACAAATAATAAAATCAAGTATACTCCTTATATTATCATTATACTCTTATATTTATTATTGTTTTATAATGGACCCCTTTTTTCCATCATCCATCTTACGGCAGCAAAAATTTGTGTTAATTCATATTACTTTTTATATTCATATATATTGAACGATAAGTAGATTCAATGGACTAAAAGTGAGTACTATACAGGGTGTTACCAAATAAGTGCGGAAGTTTTTAGGAGGTGATTCCTTGTCGAAAATTAAAGGGGGTCTTTGATGTAAACAAAAGCTCTTAGGCCTTCCCTTGAAAAGTTAAACGCTTCCAAAAATTAGAAAAAAAAAGTTTTTTTTCAAATTGCTGAAGAGTTGAAGAGATGGCATTTTGTGGGCATGTTCTACCAATTAAAAAGGCTACCTATGAATATTTTTTTAATTATGTTTTGATCCTTTAAAGGATTGAAACAAGCAACCCCTATTCCATTTTTTACCAGAACTTTTCAACGAAACAACATTCCTCAATTTGAAGATATGTGTTGAAAAGAACGATTCATTGCAGAACTTTTTCAACTCATGTGTTGTGTCCGTAAAAGCAATAGTTTCCTAATGAAAAAATAAAAAACAACATTGTGCATGAACGGATCTTCTGTAAATGGAATCGAAAAAATCTAGTAGGTGGCTGTCACGTTTTGTTTGCACAACTTGTGACTTGAATCGTAGTATTTTAAAATTATTCCGCTTGTTTTACCATGTTTTGTTTCAATATAATATCAAATTAAAAATACAAACAAATTAAAATTATGTGTATTACAACAGAGAAAAAGGCAAAGATCAAACGGAACGGAGTTATAAAAACTGCTCGGAATGACAACCTCCAACCTTTAGACAGGAATCAAGACTTCGTATCATAGATTGGCGCAAACGTTGAAATATTCCTGGTGTGTTGTTTTGGATTGTCTCGCAGGCTGCAATGATGCGATCCTTTAAATCATACACACATTCAATGGGGGTCGTATAAACCAAGGACTTCAGGTGACCCCAGATGCAAAAGTCCAAGGGGTTCAAGTCTGGAGATCTGGGAGGCCAAGGTTGAAATCCTGCTCTGCATATCCAACGATTTGGATACACGTCGTCCAAGTACTGACGAGCATTTATGCTAAAATGGACAGGCGCACCATCGTGCATTAACCACATTCGTGGTCGAATAGCTAGTGGAACATTTTCAAGTAAAATGGGAAGCTCCTCCTGGAGAAAATTTCTATAGGTTGCACCAGTTAGCCTCAACGGTAGGAAATACGGTTCAATAATATTTTCGCCAATAATTCCGACCCACACGTTAAGTGAAATTTCATATTGGTTACGACCTTCTTGAATTGCATGTGGGCTATCTTCGGCCCATAGATGATTGTTATGGAAATTTGTTATTCCTTGCCTTGAAAAGTTGGATTCGTCAGTGAATATTACGTTTTCTAAAAATTGAGCATTCTGGGTAATCATTTGAAGACTCCATTGACAAAAGTCTACTCGATGGGAAAAATCTCGCCTGGACTCCTTGAATATGGTAAGGATACAATTGGTGATCCTTTAATATTTTCCAGATTAGTTTATTGTTAACATTGAGTGTGTTAGCAATTTGTCTTGTACTTGATTCCGGACGATCTTCAATCATATTGGAATTGGACTAGGGGTTGCATGTTCCCTCCTTTAAAAGATCACAATAAAATTAAAAAAATATTCATAGGTATCCTTTTTATTGGTAGAACATGCCCATGAAATGCCATTCCTTCAACTCTTCAGCAATTTTAAGAAAAACATTTTTTTTTTCATTTTTGGAAGCGTGTTACTTTTCAAGGAAAGGCTTTTGTACACATGAAAAGCCCCCTTCAATTTTCAACAAGAAATTACCTTCCGAAAACTTTCGCAGTTATTTGGTAACACCCTGTATATACGTATATGCTTGCGCTGGATATAAGGTTCCTCTGTCTTCGGGGTTGTTATAACGGGAGAAAATGTCTGCCGTGATGAATATAAGCTTCTGATACTATTGCAAATAACATACTAAAATTTCAAACTTGGTAAAATACTTTGAAATTTTATTTTATTAGAACTTTCAAAGTGTCTGCTGTGACGTCATAACCACCGTAATCGTATGCCATCATTATTTTTGAATAACAATAATAGTATTTTTTCAAATATCCAATTGGCAGCTTTGGTAAAATACTTTTGAAGTTAGTATAATTTTCAGACCTGTCACACCTGAGGGACTCTGTACTTAGTAAGCCTCCATCTCAAGGACAGCAGAGTCACTGAACAAAATTCATGCTTTGGTAAAATGTGTGTTGTCTGTCGGCCACTGGCTCTTGTACTATAACAGAACTCACATAAAAAACTCGCAACATTCACAAAACCCTCTGGTCCCAGAAAAATCTTAATTCTAAAAATAAAAAAAGTTGATTTGAAGTTGATATTTAATTTCAAAAAAGCAAACTGTGACTATATCAATAATCACTTATCTCTAATCGATTGGGATCAACTTTTCACAGATGAAGATATTAACGAGGTAATTGAAACTTTTACAGGCAGATAAAGAACATTGTCTAAACTCTCCTTCTAAACTCTGAAATCAAAGGCAAATATTGTGTTTACTTCAAAGCAAATACTATCGAAAACTATACAAAAAAAAATAAATACAAAAACACAAATTTCATAATAATCCGATTTTTTTTTGGAGGGTGGAGAAAATCTTGTATGGACACTTTACGGTAGTGTGGGAGTCCCTGAGTTCTGAGGTCTATGTACCTCCGTACTCTTCATCTGTCCAAGACCCGAAATTCCGAGACTTCTTGCGAAGTTTTTCAGTCTTTAGGGAGCTTAGTTAATGAAAAAAACAGCGCTAAATTGTCGTAAAGCAGGTGTTCTGCAGTGTCAGCTGAATTATTGCAGTAACAGCACAGTTCACTGCCTTTTTTAGTTTCAAGTCTTTCTTGTCCATCTCGAGAAGCTATTCAGCTTCTCTAAGCCATGGGCTCAGAAGCCTTTTTTACTTGTCTTCGTCCTAGAACCTTATCCCAAAAGGGTTCTGGGGCAGGAAATTGAGAATTTGCCCCATGCTTGGCATGGTGGTCTGCTTCCTTATTGCCTTTGATTTCTTTGTGACCAGGCACCCATATTAGAGTGGCCTTATTGTTCGTAGCCAGTTGTCTTAGGGAGAGTTTGTAGTGCCAAGTCAGTCTAGACTCACAAGTGTATGACTTTAGTGCTCTTACAAGACATTCTTGGGCGAAAATTTCTATTGCATGGATTTCTGCTTTGAAAAATTGTTGGGCCCAAAACTGGGACCCGTTACTCTCACCCGAGCCCTTCCGTCCATCTTGTATCCCTTTTTAGTTGAGGCCTGTTCGTTATCCATATTTGGTGACTGATTATTACCACCTCAGAATGCACTTCGGAGTTGTGCCTAGCTGGCATTATATCTGATGGTTTGTACCTGGATTCTAAGGTAATATTTCCGAATTTTATGTCTGGCGCAGTCTGAAGACACTCATTGCCGCTTCCTTCATTACACACAAGTGCAGTGGCGGAAGGTTCAGCATAACTTCTATTGCTGCAGTGGGGCATGTGAACATTGCCCCTGTGATTCTCAGACTGGCTATCCGTTGCACTTTCAGCATGTTGATTTGTGCCCAGTACTGTTACATGTTTGGCCACCATACTAATGATGCGTAGGTGATCATGGGTTTGATGATCGTTTGGTATAACCAATATATCATTTTTGGAATTAAACCCTATGTACGTTCTTTCGATTGATCCAACTACTTGCCGGACCAACCCGCAACCAACCATGTTGATGGAATCAAAATATCGCAGAGATGGGAGCATCATGCAACCAGCGCAGGCGACCACAAACCATAGCCAGAAAGAATAACCGCGCAAACATAGATATACCACACGCGGAATACAAGGCAAACAAGACGGAATACGAAAAAGCCATTGAAGCCGCTAAAAAAGAGCACTGGAAGCAATTCTGCAATGATGTAGAAAACGATGTCTGGGGCAAGGGTACAGAATAGTAACACAGCAGCTGAAAGGAAGCGGGCCACCAAATAACATGGATCCCGTGGAAAAATACAATAATACATCAGCACTCAAATAAACGACCAATGGGAGAAATACAATAATATATATGTCATCCCGGAAGTAACCCTAGAAGAAATCCAGAAAGTATGCGAAAAAATAAATCCTGGAAAGGCACCGGGCCCAGACGGAATTACTGTCGAGGCTATAAAGCAGACCGCCGAAATGCGTACTCTTAAAGATGGCAGCTAAAGTCATGAAGGAATAATCATTCCCGGTCGAATGGAAGGGAGCCAAAGTGATACTGATTTTCAAACCTATCAAAAATCACACAGATCCTCCATTATACAGAACAATCTGCTTACTGGATGTTCTGGGGAAAATGACAGAGCAAATAATTAAAACAAGACTTGAAACTGAATTAAAAGAAAAACAGGGGCTATCATCCCTTCAGTATCGTTTCCGAAGCAGGAGATCCACAATTGATGCCGCCACCTGGGTAATGGACAATGCCTATAAGGGACACTCGAAATGGTCCGTGATCATAGCAATAGACATCGAAAACGCTTTTAATACGGCTGTCTGGAGTCCAGTCATTAGCAGACTCAAAGAAAAAGACATCATCCCATACCTGGCTAAAACTATAGAGAGTTATTACGACAGAATACTAGAAGTCGGCAAAAACACACGTTAAATATGACACAGGGTGTTCCGCAGAGATCAGTCCTGGGGCCCATCCTGTGGAACGTACTCTACGACCCCGTACTCAAGCTAACTCTTCCTCGGGATTGCTGCACTATAGCATACGCTGATGACCTGTCACTATTGGTAAAAGCAGAGAACAAACAGAGACTAGTGGGGAAAACAAATGACTGCTTGAATAAAATACTGGAAGGACCAAGAAACAGAGAGTGCACTTCCAATTGGGCAACAGCGTAGTTACCCCCAACCAGATCCCTAAAATATCTGGGATTCAATAAATATTCAATCAGCACATTAGAAAACGGTAGAAAAATCAGAAAAAAGCCTAGCACGCTTTTTTCCAAACGTCACCGATGTAAGTCTCTCTAGGAAGCGATTATTGTACGTCCTCGCAGGCATCCCTCCTATCGAGCTACTGGTGAAAGAAAGAACGCTTATCTATATAGGTGAAGGCGACAAGGAGGAAAACAAGAAAGAGAACACCAGGAGACCCTTAGACGTTGGGATACACGATGGGATTGTACAAAAAAGACTGATACCAAACATAAAAGCGTGGTACAGCTGTAATAGCTGAAACACGAATTACTTCCTTACGCAATTCCTTACGGGGCATGGGTCATACCAAGCTCACACTCATTGAATAAAAAAAACAGAAGACGATGTCTGTGTCTACTGCGGAGAAATAGACACGCCATTTTAATCTGCCCAAAATGGCATAACAACAGACATCAAATAGAAACGACGTTGGGGCAACATCTCACCCCAGACAATATTTTGTCTATCATGCTAAGAAACCCGGCAATATAGGAGAGCATCTCGCATGCAATAACTCAAATCATGAAAGGAAAAGAAGAGGAGAAACGCCTGAACAAAAACCACTAAAGATAGATCTAGTCTCCAACTAGATCTAGTCTCCAACTTTTCTATGATAACTCGCAAATACTTGTATTTATATGCTTATGATAGTCTGAATATGCCTTGTCCAAAGCATGGAATACATATTGACTAAAAATGTTGACAGAAATGTAGCATGCCGCTTGTACTTGAGGTTATGTCTCTCAGACGGTTCCAAGTACAAGAGAGGGCGAGGGGTGGTTTCAGTCGGTAAGAGTCTGACACTACTGATACGCGATGGACACCAAGCGATCAGTGCCCATTCGTACTCCCTGTGATTGGTACCAGCACTGTTTTGCTAGGATTCACATTTAGTCCCACCTTTGTGCTTCTGATTATGTTCAGGGCTGTCTGTAAGCGATTATCCTACCACAGGATTATTCAAAATGTAATAATAAACTGATTAAATATGATCGACAAATTACCTCAATAAGGAGGAGAGATAATGAGAATGGAAGGAACATGATTCATAGGAAAAAATTACAAACATTGTTTGAATGACTTTATTTTTTTCAGGGCAAATGTTCCTGATGAACAGATTTTTCGACGGAGCCTTCCTGATGTTCGGCTTCGAAGTCTTGTCTTTCATCAACGCCGACCAAGAAGACCGAATGGATCCGATGATCCAGATCTTCCCTCGAATGACGAAATGCACCTTCCGCAAATACGGTGTGTCGGGAGACGAAGAGAAACACGACGCCCTCTGCATTCTCCCCCTGAATGTTGTCAACGAAAAAATCTACGTGTTCTTGTGGTTTTGGTTCGTTATGCTCTCAGTGTTGACTTTTTTCACGGTGATCTATCGGATAGTGATAATTTTTTCGCCGCGCATGCGCGTGTACCTTTTGAGGATGAGGTATAGATTGGTGAGACAGGATGTGATAGACACGATAGTGCGTCGAAGTAAACTGGGAGACTGGTTTTTGTTTTATATGTTGGGGGAAAACGTAGATTCGTTGATATTTCGCGATGTGATGCAAGAATTGGCTCATAAACTGAACAGACACGATTTTCATCATGGACCTGGGTTCAAAGGGGAAATACAGGAAGCGTGATCGATTTTTCTCGAAAATAATGTGTCAATATTCATCTGCGATCCTTTAAGACCGTTAAATTATTTATTTATTTATTTATCGTCAGGTCGAAAAAACGTTGGAGCAACATTCAAGGCGACGTTTCGAATTTCTACTGCAAGATGTACGGGAAACCAAGTATCACCATACAGCGATACAATACGAACAAGAATTATGGGACGAACTTTAAATTATGAAATAAAGTCGATTCTCCAATTCTGTCACAACCTTTGATTTTGTGGACGTAACGTAATTAACATTTTTCAAATAGCAACAGATTTCTTGCGAATATTTGAAGGAATATTTGGGAATTCACAACATTTTTTAAAATATTGTAGAGAATGCCTTTGCCAGTAGTCGGTCTTTTCAGATGAAATTTGCCTTTTATATTTATTGACAATAGTCATAAATAATATTCTTGTAGTTCGTGTCCTCAACTATTTATCAGGGTGGATAGAGGGTTTAGACGAAAGAAAACAAACTTCTTGCTTTTTTTAAATCGCCGACGTTTCGATCTCTATTTTAGATCTTACTCAAGGCTACAAATACAAGAAAAATAAAATTACGAACAGTAACAATGTTCCCTCTTTCCTAAATGGTAGAACATTCAAATATGAACGGAGTAGAAGGATGTGGGTTTAATATCTATAACTTATTTTACCTTTTTTTTGCTCTTATCACTAATGATTTTTATACATGATAAGTATGTTATTATATTGTGAATTAAGGCCCTGTACGTCGGTTCTGTAGTTTAAATATCATTAAGGGTAATGAAAATCATCTCGCTTAACCCCCCCCCTTTTTGTTGATATGCGGTTCCCTATGCAAAACCTGGATAGAGAACCGCGTATCAAAATAATAATTAATAAAAAAACTTTTTAAAGACAAGCTATTATTCAAATACACTAAAAAGGTAAGAATAATTGCTTTGGATGAGTGACGTAGGTTATTCCCTGAGTAGATTCAAAAGCTTGTCGCGCAAAGTTTTCCGTTCGAATACAAAAGCGACAAGCTTTTGAATCTATAATTCACGGAATAACCTACGTCACACATCTAAAGAAATAATTTTTTACTTTTTAGTGCATTTGAATAAAAGCTTGTCTTTGAAAACCCCCTACCCATCCTGATAAACAGTCATTAATGGTTATATATATATATATATATATATATATATATATCTTACAGGGTGTTTCATAATTAAATGCTGATCCTAAAGAGCGATAATCCTTGGATAATTTTTAGAAAAAATCTTCATATGAACAAAGGTCCGCAACCGCTTTATTTCTGAGATACAAAAAAATCAGTTCTCCCCCAATATCTCTGAAACCGCTTCGGCTTATTTTTCAAATTGGGTACATGCATAAAAATAAATAATTTCCATAATCTAGAATTTCTTAATTTCGTCCCTGTTAATATGCCCTGTCATATTTTTGATCAAAATAATGATACGCCACTGTCTTTTTTCCAAATAAATATTATTTTTGTAATTGTTCTCTATCTTCTCATAAAAATGGCCCTTATTCGTCCGGAGGACGGTTTTCGATTTAGAAAATAAAATACATTCATTTGCTTGTCCCTATTCGATTTTTTCTCTCAGTCTTAATTTTACAATTGTGGTAACCAACGGATCTAGGCAGAATTTTTATAATTTTATGGTAACTATTATCTAGTTTTTGTAATGAGTACGCATAAAAATACATTTTTTATTTTTTAAAACATAACTATTATGGCAAAAAATACCAAAATCCAATTAACCGTTCAAAATGTCCGCCTCCTACAAGTATGCACGCTTCAGTCCTCCTTGTCATTGACTCGCGTACTCTTTGGAGAATTCCTGGAGTATTCCTTATTGCTTCACAGGAAACTATTACGCGGTTTCGCAATTCTTCCTCAGTTAGGATTGGTTTACTGTACACCAAAGTCTCAAGATGTCTCCAAAGAAAATAATCAAGACTGTTTAAGTCTGGGGATCTAGCAGGCCATGACTCTGTTCCCCCACGACCTATCCAGCGATTATGAAAGTTTTGGTTTGAATATTCGCGTGCCAGAACACTAAAATGAGCAGGTGCTCCATCGAGCATGAGCCACATGCGATTTCGCATTAATTAAAATAGGAACATCTTCCAACAGAATATGCAAATTATCTTCAAGAAATCGTCAATAATTATGTCCATTTAATCTACGTGGTAAAAAAAGGTCCAATAATTCCAGCCCAGACATTCAATGAGAACTGCTCCTGGTGATGAGATTCCACGATTGCATGAGGATTTTCCTCGGCCCAAAAATTATTATTATGAAAATTTCTGATTCTGTTAGTAGTAAAACTAGCTTCGTCCGTGAATAAAATTTCCTTGTCAAATAAAGGATTTTCGGTAACTTTTTGGCAGAAATTCACTCGTAATGAAAGGTCTCGAGGAAGTAGAGCCTGAACCCGTTGAATGTGATAGGGATATGATAAATAATCATGAAGAATCGTCCATACTAGAATATGGGCGATATTCAAATTATTGGCAACTTGCCTCGTACTTATTTCAGGATTTTCGTCAACTGAATTTAAAACAGCTACCTCAATTGCTGGAGTTCTTGCAGTCCGATGTGCTCCTTTCAAGTGATGATTTGGCTCAAAACATCCTCTTTCAAATAACCTTCTGTGGGTGCTTGAAATCGTTTGAGCATCAGGAACCATTCTATTTGGGAAGCGCTCTTGATACGGTCGCCTGGCTTCATATGCGTTCCCGTCAGCAATCCCATACAAGTAATGCATGTCTGCTAATTCGGTATTTGTAAAATTTACCATGTTTAAAAAAAATGGTTTTTATAACGTAAATAATATCACGTATCTAGCTAAAGAAGTGACAAAATTGTTTATGTTGAAAACAACGAAATGTGTTCTTAGCATACTAGATGTTCCTAGCCCACAAGATAATCCTACTACTCTTCAACGGCTGATTTCGCATAGGGACAAGCAAATGAATGCATTTTATCTAACTCAAAAACCGATCGCCGGACGAAAAAAAGGCAAGTGACCATTTTTATGAGAAGATAGAGGACAATTACAAGAATGATATTCATTTGGAAAAAAGACAGTGGCGTATCATTATTTTGATCAAAAATATGGCAGGGCATGTTAACAGGGACGACACTGATAAAAATTAAGAAATCTTTTACAATGGAAAAAAAATATTTTTATGCGTATTTTAGATGTACCAAAATTGAAAATGAAAGCCAAAGCGGTTTCAGAGATATTGGGAAGAACTGATTTTTTTGTTAAATTTCAACATTCTGTATCTCAGAAATATGAAGATTTTTTCTTAAGATCATCCAAGGATTATCGCCCTTTAGGATCCGCATGCAATTATGAAACACCCTGTATATGATAAATGAATTCAATATTATGTGAGGAATGGCAAAAATTATTACACTGTAAAACCTGTTTCTTTCAGTGATTCATTTTACATTCGATAAGTTGATTCAACCCCTCCTCTCCTCCAGTTCCTGTGGGTAGAAAAATGTCAGAGGAATTTTTTATGAAGCCAGAAATATGGTCAAGTTTCGATATTTTTACTGAAATTGAAATCATCCTGTTTTTCTTAAAATACAAATTGAAAAATATCTTTAGCATCTCAAATAGAAATATCTTTCATATAGTACAAGTCTTGTCGAGTGAACGAATTTGCGGTTCCAAATTGTTGAGTGTGCAAAATTCCACCACATCAAGTTGTCAATATAATAGAAGCCGGCAGTTCAGAATACCGTTTGCGTTCTCAGACGTCAAAATTGGGAACACCGGACTGGAAGTTATTTGCTTCTAATAAAGGATTATTATTATTCATACCCTTATATGTTCTTTAAACCACGCAACTGAAAAAATTACTCAGAAAACCACCCCAACAATTTATTTCATTACTGATAAAGTACAGGACCGTTTGTCACAGGTTTCGTACCGCGTTAACCACGAATCAACTCAACTTCCTAGTATTTTATAAATTCTTGCGTTCAGAGGCCCCCTATTGCATTAAGGCTAGAATAAATGGAATTTTACCAGCCATTTCCCATTATTCCTAAGTAAACGCCGGGGATTTTAGCTCTTGCCTGAAAACGGTCATCTTCTGGGATTCTGAGCCGGCGAGTCAGAGTTATAGTAAAAAATCACCGAACCGCAAAAACTATAATACGCGAAGCTGGGCCCTTTATATCACCCTGGTACTTCGCGAAGGATGTTCCCTATAGGAATTTATACTCCCCAGTGAAATTTCCTCCTCACACAGATTCATCTATCCCTATCCGAATTAGAAATGGCTATCCCCTGATAGTTACTGAAAATTATTACTAAAACCGGGCCGAAACTCCAGAGTTATGACTCGACCTTGTCCTCTCTGGGGCGGTTTCCCCACTATTTTGTCAACTTGGGGTTAACATTTCCTACTGAAAGTTATGCTTTTCAACTTGGCATGAACTGAAAGTTCCTAATGCCTAACTAGATGTGAACTCCAAAAACCGAATTCAACTTTACTCATTCCATATTGAAAAAACAAATCTGGAATCCTTAAAATCGAACACAATAACAAGTTTTGACTCAGTAAGGTTAAATCAACACACAATGAATAAGGCGAAATTCAGACGTTCCCCATATCTGAGCTGCTTTAAGTCGGAAATCGATCTGCCAATTCTACAGTCCGATTTGCTATTTCTCTGAGCCAGGCGAGGGGTCACAATCTGCCAAGTCCTTAGCCATACGAATTTGTTCGGTAATCCTTCCTTGTCTGCAATACTCGATAAAAAATCAAGAACACCGAATCCATACGCTCCAACGCATCAATTAAATTGCCCCTACGTCGGCGCGTAGAAATAGAGCTTGCATTTATCTAGGAACCTAGGATCGTCAAGGTTCAGGTCTGCGTGTAGGTCCTGAAGTATTTGGTTCCTGGGGTTTTCTGTTTTGTCGAGTGCGGTTTGCATGAGTGTGACTGCCTACTGCAGAAGAGAAGATCAACGGGCCCAACAGTATTGTGACGTCACGCTCTCTCCCCAAGGTTTTAAAACTCTTCGTTTTCGAAACGCTGTAGCATTCTCAAAAACTGTTTAAGAAATGTAGGAAAAAAAAGAACAATAAAGTCGTATGCGTAGATTGCAAATATGCAATAAAAAAATGCATGTCCCAACCTTATTGTCAAGAAATATATAATGTGCAAACATTTTCCTCAAGACTATATTTCATGCCTATTCCCATCAGACTCTGATCAATTGGATTGCATTTTCATCTACTTTCCAATAGAGTCAAGGTAAGTTCATTATGGTTATAGTTATGTTCTTCCCAATATTTCTTTATTCCACTCATTCCATAAGTGTGTCGTAAAATGTTTCAACGCCAATATAAAATGTTCCGACCATAGATCCTGCTGAATATTGAAGGGGAGCGGCTTACTGGCAAAGTCATTCCATTATATATTATTTCTTTTTCGCTCTTTTCTTAATATTGATTTGATAGCATTTAATTGTATTTGTTTTAACATGTGAAACAAATCAAAAATTGAAACGAAGGTTATTTTTTAGTTATACTCGATGTAAATACTGTTACTTCCTAGGAATTACAACATTTAATCAACATTCCTTAATATTTTCCCAGGAGAGTATTTCAGTATGGTGAACACTTTCTGTTTTCCATTGTACATTCTCTGCTGTGACACATGGAAAGACAATAAAAACCGCGCATGTGCCATAATCAATGTTACCTTCCGTTAGTACTTTTTGTATTGTATGAAAGTAATATAAGACATATTTATATTTTGTCGAGTATCAGATTATTTCTACAAACTTGGTGGTAACCGCAGAGCCAACAGGAGTGTACGAAGGCGTAGAGAGGCTACTGGAATTATTTTACGTAATTCTGATTTGATATCCCCGTAAGTAAGTTCCTTCCGGAGACTCATCAAAATGACTGAATCTCAGTTTTTTAAATGTCACACCATGTATGTTATTACTTATTTCGAAAGCTGAGACTTTTCCTATTTAATTTTGTATACTTTCCCTATACCTATCTCGTACAGTTTGTTAGTTATGATATTTTATGTTATGGAATCGTCTCCAATAAAATGATGAATGGATAGTGATTTAGATAGTTCGTTCTGACAGAGAACTGACATATTATTCTTTCAATGTCATCCTGAATTCAAGTACTATGGCAGAAAATTATTGATAAATGGATTTATTCATAATTTATGGTCAATGTAACAGAAATGTCAGCAGAACATGCAGAGAGTTCAATGAAAAGTATGCTGATTCACCTGGAATGAACTTGAGAAAATTCGTTAGATTGAGTAGACATTTTGGAATGTCTGAGTCTGAAGTCTGAGTCTGAATCAAGATTAACTCAATGACGGACTTGGGGATGTACCGAGAACAGTCAATACACTAACATTATTTCTGATAAAATTTTCTATATTATTATATGCTCTTTAATTTTTGCTCTTTCTTTGAATTGACGGAAATAATTTAGAGAGGTGGGGACTGCAAATAATATATCATTTTCATTCATTATTTTATGGCTAAGAGCAATTGTTTTTCTTTTTTACATTTAGATCTGATATACTTATATTACCTATTTCTTGAAGTTACCTGATTTCTTGTGTATCTTTTTACAAACTTTCCTTTCCTTTTTCTCTCTAACTTCATAAAAAAATAAGACAAAAATGTTGGATTTCTTAAACAATATAGAAGAATATGAAGAGATGGATACAATCGTATGTAGCAGTTTGGATGAGAACGTAGAGCGATTCACCGGTGAGTATATCTTCAATATCTTCCATCTGAACATTAGGAGCTTAAAAAAAAATGTGGATGAGTTTTTCCTGTATATTGAATCGGTGAACCTGAAAAACGTTGATATAATAATACTATCTGAAACTTGGACGATTGATGACATCCAGAAATAATCAATTCCCTATTTTGATCTGATATACAATGAATCGCGATATAACCAAAATGACGGACTGGTAGTGTACATCAAGAAGGATATTAACTACTGTAGTTCTGTAAAACATATGAGCGAAAGCAACCTGTTAGAGATTTCTTTTTGTATAGATAACAAATCAATTTTATTGACTGCTTCATATCGCCCACCCTCAACAAACTTGGAAATGTACTTACATGAAATTAACTCCTATCTCACTGCACAAAAAGAGGCTGACATAAGAATTTTCATGGGTGACATAAATATCAATATTCTAAACACATCAGACACTCAAGTTATTAACTACATATGTAATATGGCTGAACTGGGATTTTTTTCATACATAAACAAACCAACAAGAGAAGTAGGTGATTCCTCTAGCATAATTGACCACGCTTATGTAAAACTGTCCAAAAATTCAATTGAACATACGAAAATTACTCCTTTTATCGTCAAATGTGGTATAACAGACCATTATATGACATTTTTGTCTCTTAAATCAAATAACAAACTGAAAACGAATAATCAGTATGATTCAAATCGAATAAATAAAACAATAAATTATAATAAGCTTACAAAACGAATAAAGAAGGAAGAGTGGGAATCGGTACTTGCATGCACTGATCCAGAAAATGCTTTCAACGAACTAACTGGTAGGTTACTCAATCATATTGAGATTTGTACGGAATCTAAAATAATAACTGTGAAATTAAAAAAAATAAAACCATGGATGACAGACGGCCTTCTCACTTCTATTAAGTACAGAGATAAACTTAAAAAGATCTTAAGGTTAAACAAACCGCGGAAAGAGAGGTTGAATACAAAAATTACAGGAACTTTCTAACGAATCTTCTGAGAGAAACTAAAATCAATTATTACGAAAATAGATTACGAGAAGCTGGTAACAACTAAAAAAAAATTTGGCAAAACATTAATGAAATAACTAATAACAGTAGAAAAAAAATGATACTAAATACGAAATCATGGGACACCATGGAAAAAAACTCCCAGATGATATAGACAAGTCAAACTACTTTAACCAATTCTTCATTGGCATTGGGAAGAAATGGCAAATAAGATAGAAAACCAACAACTCCTGTTACAGAAAATCGCAGAAATATCAAAAACTCGTTATTTCTTCACCCAGTCACGAATAATGAAATAATCAATATTATATCAAATCTAAAAATAACACTTCTTCCGGTCCGGATGGAATTTCAGTTTTTTAATCAAAAGTTTCACTCTTTCTTGGTAAAACCGCTCTGCCACATCCTAAATCTGATATTTTCCACTGGTAAAATTCCCACTTCATTCAAGGATTCCATTACGATACCTATTTTCAAAACGGGCGATAAAAAGAATGTAACAAATTACAGACCAATAACACTTATTAACAACTTCACAAAAATCTTTGAAAAATGCATTAAAAATAGGGTAGTACACTTCTGCAATGAAAATAATACCCAGTTTGGTTTTAGAGAAAACAAATCAACTGAAAAAGCGGTATATCAGATAATCAACCAAATTGACAATTGCTTCCAAAACCAAGAAAAGTGCATTACTGTATTTTTGGACTTGGCCAAAGCATTCGATACGGTAGATCATGACATTCTTCTCCAGCGTCTGTCTGACAATGGTATAAGAGGCATCGCATTAGATATTTTTGAAGATTATTTGAGCAATAGATTGCAAGTCGTGAAAATCAACGACTCAGTAAGTGATCCCCTACCAGTAACCAGGGGTGTGCCGCAGGGAACGGTATTGGGGCCAATACTGTTTTTGTTGTATATCAATGATATTTTTAATATTGCAGATTTTAAGGGTAAAATAACATCATTCGCTGACGACACAGCAATTATATTTATCGGAAATACTTGGGACGAAGTACAAACTCTGTCTGAAACAGGTATCAGGACGATTTTTGACTGGCTAAGTGATAACTTACTGAGTGTCAACGTTGAAAAACGAAATATATCGCATTCTCGCCAACAAGCAGAGACCAACCGATAGCTAATGTCATACAAATACACAAACCATCAGGTGAAACCAATATGCATGGTGGCTGCTCATTCATAAACAAAACAAACACAATGAAATACTTGGGTATACTTGTGGAGCAATGCCTTCGATGGAAATATCATATTGATTGTACGGTTGTCAGATTACGTAAACTCAATATACAAATTCTACCAGCTCACAAATATAGTGAGTAGGGATTAATGCTGAAAGTTTATGATGCTTTGGCTGAGTCCATAATGCGTTATTGTATTATAGTGTGGGTGGAACATTCAAGTCCTCTATAAAGAACCTAGAAGTAATCCAAAATACTCTGTTGAAAATTATGATGGGGAAAAACAGGCGACATTCTACAGAATTGCTCTACAATGAAAGTGGGTTGTTAAGTGTAAGAAAACTGTACGTATTCAACTCTATATTATGGACTGTCAGCTCTCCAAATACAACTATTCAGCATCCCTATAATACTCGGATATGTAAAGATCTGACTTTACATGTGCCAAGATGTAGACTCACCCAAAACCATAAATTTGTATCATATTTAGGACCCAAACTATATAATGCATTACCTTTACAATTAAAACAAATCCACAGTAAATTTAAACTGAAAAGAGAATTGAAGACATTCATAAAAAATAATTATAAAAGGTTTGAAAATATACTCGATAGATAATCCATATAAGGTATGGGCTGGGCTTATTATAAACCACTGCTACATGCGTTGTCCGTATCTACATTTCTTTCTATCTATCTTTCTCTTTCTATCTTCCTCTCTATTTTCATCTTTATACTCTTCTCTCCCTTCTTTAAGGATCTAAGTTAAATATAAATATATGTTATCTGTTCTGTTGTGTCTATTTGGTTGCTCGCTACAATACAAGCTTGCTTAGGTAGCGTCAATCGCATTAGACTCAACAGAAATACACCTAATTTGTACCTCGTTGCTGAGGACGATCTGTAAACTTTTTTTGTTTATCTGAATGAATAAATTACTTACTTACTTACTTATCTGAAAGCAACAAGAAACTTGCCTAGACCTGTGACAGGTAATGAGGCAACGCAATAAATGTTTTGGCATACTTCTACGAAAATCCTCAAGCTTCCATTCGTAGTGCAGTTCTTGATTTAGATTTGAAATTTTCATCAGTTCACAGGTTACCGAAGGAACATGGAATGCATGACTACAAATTTCATAAAGTTCAAGCTCTGTTAATGATGCGTACAAAAGTAGACGAAAATTTTCTCAAGAAGATAATATGGACTGATGAATCAAAATTTTCGAAAGAAGGTATTTTCAACAGATGGAATCTTCATTACTGGGCAAACGAAAATCCGCATTTCACGAGAGAAATGGGATTTCAAGAAAACATTTGTTTCAACGTATTCTGTTTAATTATGGACAATCAATTGCGTTTTTGATTTATGATGACCTTGATTCTCGAAAATATTCGTATAGTTTGCGGACAACGGTTGGGGATTTCATTTGAAGAACTGGCACTAGAACAATATCGAACATGTTGGTATCAATTTGATAGTGCTTCGTTTGGTTCCATGGACCTGGCCTCCTAGATCTTTTGATCCTAAACCCCTAGACTTTCATTTATGAGGTACTATCAAGCAAAGAGTCTACAGAACACTGGTCAACACGAGGGTAGAAATAAATGAAATTCGAAGAGCCCCAACAGATACCGTTGGTATTCGCATAAGAACGTGTTTGTAAACTAATGGTCAACATTTGGAAGATTTCTTAATACACAAGTTCGACGTTGATACTTTTTGCATTTCATGATGATTCAAACATTTCCTAACATAAATGATAATAACTCACAAACTGTACGAGATAGGTATAATAATAATAATAATATAAATTTATACAGAATAAATAAATACAGCTAAATGGGTACATGTTAGGAGTGAATATATTACTGTAGGATAAGTGCAAGCACTTGTTTCTCATAAAAAAGTAAAGATAAATAAAAAAAATACAAATAAATATATAAAAATACAGATAAATATAATACAGATAAATAAAAAAAAAACCAATAAAAAAACATGATATATAATAAAGAACAGTGATAAAAATACAATAAAACACAAAGACCCATGATTAAATACTATGAGATTCAATAGAATAAAATAAGAATACAATTTAATGTGTGAAGAACAGGGTACAGTTATCTATTTATTTTTATATTTTTTGATTAACCATTAGATTCTATCATGGTAATAAAAAATGTTCTGGGAGTCTGTAGTAAGAACTTTTTCAGGTACATTTTAAATGTTTTTTTGTTGGTAATAGGTTTTATGCTTCCAGGGATGGTGCCAATATAGGAGTATCTCCTCTGTGGTTGTGATTTTTTCAATAATGGCTGTGTAAGTATTTGGCACCCTTGAGTCATATACTGATGATACAAAATTAAACAGGAAAATGTCACAGTTTTCCAAATAAGTAATAATATACAGGGTGTTATATTTAAAAAACCGAGTTTCAGAAATTTTCATGAGTCTCCGGAAGGAACATACTTTTGAGCCTCCGTATGCTGAAACTGAGATCCGCTTCATCGGCAGAATAATTAATGGTCTTATGCAACTATGAACCAAATTGCAATTTTTTGTGGATATGTATTGTGAAAAAAATTGTTATTTTTCAATGGTCAGGTTTTGCAAAAAAAATTGACAAAATATTTTTTATCGCGAAAACTGTCACAGATAGGTATAGGAAATTATCATGAAAAATGATATAATATACGGGGTGTTCCATTTGAAATAACAAAGATGCTACTAATTTCTGATACAAGCGGCAACACATGGATTGATGAAAATATTTGAGACGGATAGAGGCTTCTACCGTTTTATACGATATACATGCAAATCGAGGTTTAGATCGCCACTTCTGTCATGTGTACTGAGTTGCACACCCTTTTTTTGATCTGAAATCGACGAAAACAAATATTTTCCAAGTATGAGACCAATTCTCCTTCTCATCCATTTTTATATTGGACCTAGATCCAAATTACAATTTTCCAGGCGAAATGATTTATTTTCTCACCCTAAATAGATTAATAATAATGACCAATTTTACTTGAACTGTTGGATGACCCCCCAGTCCGACGCCGGTCATCGCAGGAGATCGAATAAATCAAAATAATTATTCCAACAAACACATATGCTTTTTCATGTATGCAGTAGTTATTCATCTACAGGTGAATCCAGGGATTTTCAAACAAACTCTATTTAAAACTCTGTTTATATTGTGGTAGGTGTCAGAATGTCAGATGATTCATAAACCATTTTCAGATCAAGCTGAAATCCATCGAAAATATCACAAGCTACTCAGCTTACTATAGATTTGAGGCCAGAAATAAAATGAAGTTTGATAATGAACAGCGCCAGTTCCGTCAATTATCACTGATGAGGGGCAAATACCCAAAAAATTTATATTATTCATGTTGCAAGGAATACTTATATGATATCATTAGTGGTGAAAAGACTATGCCATCAATTGATAACACTTATATCATGCCCATTCCGAACTTCACTACTTCAAAAGCAATGTTGGATAAGTTGACCCCAATATTTCAAAAAGAAAACGAACAGCACAAACTTCGTTTGCTAGAAAAAAAGATCAGAAATGATGAAATGTTGAATTCAAAAATATTGTCAACACTACCAGATGACTATTAAACATAAATATAGTAGTATCATTCAAAAGTAAAAGAGGAGCAGTTTTCGAAACCAAAATATAAACTTCAGTCATTCACACATCTCAATATGTCCAAAAATATTTCTAATGTGGCAGTAACATTTAGCTAAATATTCCAAGAAAAAATATGAGAATCCTAGTGAAATGAATGAAGTATGCCGGTAGATATTTTAAGAAATGAATCATATTGCAAAAAAAACTGTTACGTTGGTTAAAATGACTACCTCAAACAAGAAGAGAATAAACTCAATATTCTGAAACAGAAAACAATGACTTTGTTGAAGATTCTAGATAAGCAACCCACATGTTCAACTAAAGAGGGGAAAACATTATCAATTGAAAACGAAGGACATATCAGCAATTTTGGACGAGGCAATCCAGTTGAGTTTTTTTTTTTCTATATCCTTGATAACTTTCCTAATCTATCTTTCTTTTTTTTCGTACCTCATAAGGAAAGGTCAAGTGAATTTTCAGTCTAGATTTTCACAGAATGTTAACAGGTGTTTTAAAATATTATAAAAAATTTCAGCAATTGGAACTTTTGCGAGAAAAAGTTAATTCAACTTTATAGGTATATTTTATACACTTAGGTTCTGATAATTTTTACCACGTTTTTATCAACTCGCTTTCTTGTCTGTTTGTTAATCTGTTCGGTACCAATTTTGCAATCGTTTTCAAACTCCTGATGAGCTACAGCCTTGAAACTTCAAACATAGCTCAGAACTGGATGACGTTGCAATATTAACTCGCTTTCTTGTCTGTCTATTTGGTAGAAATTTTGCAATAGGTTTAACTTTTTTCAAGAAAATAACAATCACACAGACTGATATATTATTGATAGGTAGGTATAACAATCTTCTCTTTCAGATATGATCAAGTGAAGAGAAACTGAAATAAACACGAAATTTGCCACATGTCTCTGTTTTAATCTCATCAAGATGTTTATAGTATATCCATTCACAGTTGAATAATTCAACGTCGACTCAAAGGGTTCTTTCAAAATCGTCCATATTTATAATGTTGAATTATGGAGGAAACCGGAAAAAATAAAATAACTAATGAAAAACCTTTTAAAAGACAAGCTTTTATTCAAGCCGTGTACCAAAACGTATAAAATAAGTTTAAGTCATCGCTGACAATAATTTAATTATTGTTTGTTGAATTGTTCATAAAAGTGGGTATCTATTAATTTCAGTGGACAATGATTGGTAGGTAAATAACAACTTGTATTAATTTTATTACAATTCGCGCGACAAGCTTCTTGAAACCAAATAATTCAACAAAAAATAATTGAATCCTTGTCAGCGATGACTTAAACTCATTTTATACGTTTTAGTACACGGATTACATGCAAGCTTGTCTTTAAAAAGGTTTTTTATTAGTTATTTTATTCTTTGCTTTTTAGTTAGTTCGCCCCAATCTGTTCATTTCTAATAGAGCATCGTTATTAATTACAAGATCTCTTTCCTGTAAGTTTTGAGCTGGAAGAAATCATGATCTCCGACCCCAAAAACTCCCACACACCAATTTTGAATAGAATCTGACCATAATCACAAAACTCGTCCACCATCCTGAAGTCGCCATCTTGAATTTATAGATTTTGACAAAAAATTCATAATCTTCGAACCGAAAAACCACCACATCCCAATTTTGAATAAAATATGACCATAATCAGAAAACTCGTCCTCCATATTGGGGCCGCCATCTTGAATTAATAAATTTTGACAAGAATATCATATTCTCCGACCCCGAAAATACCCACATACCAATTTTGAATTAAATCGGACCATAATTACAAATCTCATCCGCCATCTTGAACCAGCCATTTCGTTTTTTTCTCCAACAAAACAAACAAGCAAATGAATTAGGTAAGGCGTAAAATGACGGCATCGAGTTACGCGGTGAAATTCTGATAATTTTTTTGAAGTAATTTAATGATCTCGTTGATTGTTCGTTTGGTACCTACTCAAAATGAGTTACCCATATTAGCTTAGTTATTGAGACTGAGAGGGTTTATTTTATTTTTTACTTTTCAGTTCCGTATTTTGTCGGTTTAATTTTTTTTAAAAAGTTTTTATTTTTAATTTTTTTTTGCCAGAATTCTACTAATCACTACCAACTTGTTTTTTGATCATTTCGAAAATACTTAATTACCCACCTTACTTCAACTATTACCAGTTAAATAATATGATTATCTACTTTTACAATTTGTCGTAATATGAATTATTTTTGTTGTTCTGGTTAGTTTATTTCATTACTTTGTATATCATTCCATCCTCTCATGGAATATAATGATTGTGACGGATATAGGAGAACAAAAATAATGACAATAGCGATCTGTCATTGTCAAATACATATGTGTGCCAATGTTCACAAGTGAAAAATCAATTATCCCCTATTTCTCTACCCGTAAGGGAGGATAATTCCATTCGAAATCCAAATATGATCAACTATGAGGTATACCCTATCTAATAAAAAAATAATCATCCAAATCGAAGAACCCAGTACAAAGTTATGCCTGATAGAATCGGTTAACGGACCAGAATTCACAGGAAGGGGGTTATCAATATCCTTCATTTTGCTACCCTAAGGGGTGGATTTCATCTCTTGAATTCAAATGGGACCAACTTCGAAGTACACTGAAATAAGAATGATCGGAATCGGACGTTATGCGTGGTCATACATAAAAAAAAAATACGCGTCTACTAGAGAACCTCCTCCTTTTTGGTTTCGTCGGTTAATAATGGTACATTGACGAAGTGGAAAAACTCAGTGACTGCCGAGTGTTTATCGAAGCCATTTTTTTATAAATCTGAACTTATTCCAAATCAGTGATTCACATGAACATGAGTAAGAATTAATGCAAAAAGAAAAGTATAATATTCTCATATTTGAAACTAAGAAAAAGTAGTAAAATCAATTCTCATTGATTTGAGAAATTTTAATTCAGAAAAAGGTTTATCAGATGTGGAAATCAGAAATGCGTTGGGTTGCAAAAGGATCACATTTTGTTTTTCAACTCAAGCAAATGTTTCACTCATATTATGAAGTTTACACATTTCATAGAAAAGGGTTTTCCACTCAACGGAGAGATCCTCTAAATATGAAGCCATACCTCGGTTTCAGAGCAACTGTTTCATGATTCATTCTTAAATGTAAAACTGAGGTTTGGATTTAAAGGAAATTTACGTTGGAATTTTGGAAAGTTCCCAATGTAAGACATTTGCTTCGGTAGAAAGCTTCAATAAGAAACAAAATAAATTAGTTCCACATCTGGAAGAGTTTCCGCGAATCCCAAATTTTATTTTTCATACAAAATGGGGAAGCGGAAATCCTAAATTTTGCTTCAAATCCAACACAGTCTCCATAAAAAACAATTATACAATAGAATATATCAAACCGTCGACGATATTATTCCGCCAGATCAAACAGGTTTCAGATCCAACCGGAGCTGCTGTGAGCAAGTGCTAGCCCTAACGTCATACATCGAATCAGGATACCAAAGGGGACTAAAAACGTCAGTAGCATTTGTTGATTTGACGGCTGCATACGACACCGTATGGCTGGATGGCCTAATACTAAAACTGAAGAAAATAATACCTTGCTCCAAGTTAACTAAACTTATGGGAAATATGCTAAGAAACCGATACTTCAAAGTCACTCTCGGACTATCAACTAGCAAGTCATTCACCATTAGAAATGGATGACCCCAGGGATCAGTGCCAGCCCCCATACTCTTCAATCTCTACACCAGTGACATGCCGGCAACCAACTCCCAGAAGTTCTGCTATGCAGATGATATCGCTATAGCCACTCAAAGCGGGCTCCTAGAGGATGGCGAAGAGACGCTCACAGCGGACTTAGAAAACCTCGGGAGATACTACAAACAGTGGCGATTATGCCCAAACCCAAGCAAAACCGAGGTATGTGCATTCCATCTTAATAACCGCCTTGCAAATGAAGACCTGATTGTCACATTCTGCGGAAAAAGAGTAAAACACAACAGCCACCCCAAATACCTTGGCGTCACACTAGACCGGTCCCTGACGTACAAAATACACCTGGAGATAACTGGACAAAAACTAAAAACCAGGAACAACATGAACAACATGGCTGGGACTACTTGGGGAGCAAAAGCAGAAACACTACGAACGGCAGCTCAATCACTTGTTTTCTCAACAGCAGAATACTGTGCACCAGTGTGGTACAAGAGTTCCCACACTAACAAAGTCGATGTGCACCTCAATGAAACTATGAGAATCATATCTGGATCCCTAAAGTCCACCCCAATTCCTTGGCTGCACGCACTAACGAATTTAGCACCACCAGACCTGAGGAGACAACAAGCTACTGTTCACGAATGGAACAAACTACACGATCCTAAACACCCTAGAACTCTACCAATACACATGATATTGGACAACGCTCCAAACTGCCGTCTCAAGTCCCGAAAACCCATTTGGCAAGATAAGGTATTAACCCATCATGAACCATTTCATATCGGAGAAGCTTGGAAAACCAAATGGACAACCAACCATGATTTCAACCATAATAACCACGAGGACCCTACCGTTCCTCTCCCAGGAATGCAAATGCCTAGGAAAGCATGGTGTAGCCTCAACCGCATCAGAACTGGCCACGCCAGATGCATGTCCATGCTGTACAAGTGGGGACTCTCGGACACCCAGGAATGCGACTGCGGAGCGCCGGACCAAACTGCAGCCCACGTAGCCAACGAGTGCCCAATAAGAAAATTTGAAGGAAAATGTAATGAGATCCGGAATGCCACTCCTGCTGCCGTGAATTGGCTGACCTCCCTGGATATCGACTTATAACCCATGACCTATGCCTCAAGTGTATTCGCATAATATATATATATATATATATATATATATTGTTTGCCAACCTGTAGAAGTGCTTGTATCTTCTTCTTTCTTATAGCTGTAAGTGAATTTGTAGATCGCCATACGATAAATAAATAAATAAATACAAATGTTCGAACAGATTTAGATTGTTCATCAACACAAAGGGAATCTTGCTAAAACAAGGATATGACGTAGACCATTTTCTGGAAATGAGAAGATAGAAAATTAAAAAAGTTGATGAGGCCAGTAGAATAGTGCCCACCTTGAACTAAATGACTACGAAATTATCCGACTATCCTGAATATACCTTCCAAGCCCAGGATGATATTAAAAAACGGTTAAAATATGTTTGCTTGGATACAATTTTTTTTAATTATTATTAATTTCGAACATTTCTTATTATCACCTAATAGACTTACCAAATTCCCTTCTAAATCGTTTAATAATCTCTTTTTCCAGATAGTTTACTGAAATTTGTTTTTAAGTAAGTTACATTTGAAGTAAAAGAATAAATATCCACCTATGGTCGGCATTTTCGATCAAAGTGCAAATCCTATTATGTTTTATCAGGGGTGGATGATAAACCCTATCCTCATCCAACTAATAATGGATATAGGTACTATAAAATCGATTGCTAAATTTCACACGAAGGCTAAAAAGCAGAAAATAACTATTTAAATAAAAAAACTCAATATAGCACGTTTTTAAAATGCCACACCATATTTTTTGTTGACAATTTTGATTGATGAATACGTAATTCAGGAGTTATCAAAAAAATCGCAAAAACCAACGGAAGTGACATATTTTCTATACTTACCCTTCACCTATTACGCCAATCTCATATACATTTCATGCTACACTTTGTCGCAAGAAGAATTGCCTAACTTGCAGGTACTCGTGATTTATTCAGGCCATTTCACGACGAACTTGATTAATTTCATTAGGAAATTTCCACAATTGACGAATATTTCCACTGACCAGGAGACATTCACCACACACACTAGTAAATGGATTATAACAGACTACTGAATCTCTTTTTTAACCGACAAAACCAAAAAGGAGGAGGTTCTCTAGTCGACGCGTATATTTAATTTATTTTTTATCATTTTTTTTTATGTATGCTCACGCATAACTTTTTACTGAGACGTCCGATACCGATAATTCTATTCTCAGTGGATAAGGTGTACTTCGAAGTTGGTACCATTTGAATTTCAGAAATGAAATCCAGCCCTAAGGGTAGCAAAATGATACTGATAACTCACCCTCTGAATTCTGGTCCGTTAACCGATTCTATCAGGCATAACTTTCTACTAGGATCTTCGATTGGGATGATTCTTCTTTTATCAGATAGGGTATACCACATAGTTGTTCATATTCCAATTTGAAATGGAATGATCCACCCCTATGGGTGGAAAAATAGAGGATGATTGATTTTTCACTTGTGAACAGTGGCACACATATGTAGTTGACATTGACAGATCCTCCTACATCCGTCACAATAATAATTACATTCTATGAAAGGATGGAATTATATACAAAGTGATGAAATCAACTAACCAGAACTTTCAAAAATAATTTATATTATATAACAATAAATAGTTCAAGTAGATAATCATATTATTTAACAGTCAATAGTTGAAGTAAGCTAGGTAAGTAAGTATTTTGGAAGTGATAAAAAATTAAGTAGGTAGTAATTAGTAGATTTCAGCCAACATACCACGCATATCTTTCCATAGAGTAGTCCGATTTCGATGATTATTTTTTTTTCAATGGATAGGGTGTACTTCAAAGTTGGTCCCATCTCAAATTGAAAAAAAATGCCACCCCTAAGGGTAGCAAAATGGAGGATATCGATCGTTCACCCTCTGAATTTTGGCCCATTAACGATCGTTCACCCTCTGAATTTTTGGTCCATTAACCGTTTCTATCAGGCATAACTTTGTACTGGCTTATCCGATTTGGATGATTCTTTTTTAGCCACATAAAATTGAAAAATAATAACTTTTTAACAAAAAATTGAACCGACGAAAGACGGAACTGAAAAGTAAAAAATAAAATTAACCTTCTTAGTCTCAATAACTAAACTCCTAAACTAATCCCAGTAAACCAAAATATGTGTCTGAAACATTTCTGAAACAACTAATTTTTTATTTGAAATGTTTCTTTTTTTGACTCAAATACATTTGTGAAACATACCAGACACCAGAAATGACCTACGTATGGAACGTTTCACTGAAACGTTTCAATAAAAATGTTCCTGGAACATATTTTAACTGTGTTTAAATACATTCAGATATATTTCACAGGCATTGTTTCAGAAGGAACACATATAAAACATAAAATAACTGCTCAAGAAATCATTTTGAAATATTTCACGTGCAATGTTCCAAAAAAACATATAAGGAACATATTATATAACTGTATAATATGTTTTTAAACATTCATGAAAAATTTCACATAATTCATGAAAAGTGGGTAGGTTAAGCCAGGATTTACATAAATGACTCTAATGCAATAGTTGGTGTTTGAAATAGATATTGGCATTTCCTGTTTGTTACAATAACACTTACTGAGAACTATAATATTTGGGGGTTTCAATGTTTTCAAAATCCGTTTTTGCATCAGTGATAATTATGTTAATTGACATTGCTTCTGAAAATGAATAAAACAAGGTCTAAACAAATTATTTTTATTCTAGCCACTAATATATATATATATATATATATATATATATATATATATATATATATATATATATATATATAGAGTATACTTATACAAAATGTACTTAACATTATAGGGCTGGAGATGGATTATTATCAACAGTTTTTCTATTGAACCTTAGAGTTGCCGATCGAAACCAGGTAGCAGTGTGTTTTTCGAATTCCGTGTCAGACATACTAGGAAGTCGCTTTCATGCAGCATCTGAAAAAATATTTCGAATGAACACCATTTCGAATTAATTAATCTAAATATTATTTTTGCAAAAAAGCTATATCTCTTGTCATCGAAAAAAGGAAACATTGAAATAAATACTTCCATCTGATTATTCGGAAGCCTCCATATTTTGTATTCATTGAAGAACCATGTACCTTTCATAGTTGATATACCTACCTATCAAATTATTAAGGGGATCGTTATTTTTTCATACCACGAACACTTTCTGGACAGTTTGTTGGAAAACATTCTCATTAGGCCTTTTCTGATCAGGTCATTGGAGAAAATACAGTCTAATAATTTTCCTCAAATGTCTCTTTGTTTTGAAAATTATTTCCCTATCCATATTTAGTTTAATAATAACCAATAAATACATAAAGCTGAAAAGCAATGTTTTAATTATTACATACAAAATTATTTGAAATGTCAGCATTGCAGTTCTTCTGATTTGTCTGTGTTCCATTGAATTCAGTATTTTCTATGAAACAAATGTTGAAGACAATTAGCAAGTGCATGCAGGCAGCAGCATGTACCAAATGAACAATTCACCAATGTAAATGATTATTTCATGAATTCAGGATTAAATCGTTTAGATCCGATAGACAAGATATGTTTTCGAAAGTTATCATGTTTGAACCAGACAGATGAGAAAAACTCTTAAAAAAACTACCAAAATAGTAAAGACGCCATAACTTAACCTCCAAAATGAGTTGCCTAAAATAAACAGTTTTACGTACCTGATATTGGAGATTCATTGTATTTTAATTATTACACATTCAACTCTCCCTTGAAAAAGTGTTTAACCGACGACGATGGCAAATAAATATTTGAAGGTGGTCCACAGCATAACAACAAACACTAAATATCATTGTGCTGTGATCTGTGATCATCATTGATGGTCTCCCGCAAAACATCAGCGCATGCGCGTATAATGAGTAAATTGCATTCATCATAATCATCATTCATAACCTGAAGGTTATGTTGGTAGATTTTATCTGTACATTTGAAACATTTTAGACGCATTTCTTTGTGAATGTGAAATGTTAGATGTTTATGATATATTTCTGAAACGTTAGTTCAAAATGTTTCAAATGAATCGATTTAGGATTCCGTTGAAACGTTTCATACACATTATGTGTTTACTGGGATGTAAGTAACTAATTTTGAGTCGGCGCCAAACAAACAAGCAAAAGATTCAGGTAAGGCGTAAAATGATGGCATCGAGTTGCGCGCTGACATTCTGATAATTTGAAGTAATTTAATGATCTCCGTTGATTTTTCGTTTGGCGCCGACTCAAAATTAGTTACTTACATTAGTTTAGGAGCTTAGTTATTGAGACTAAGAAGGTTTATTTCAATTTTTTGTTAAAAAGTTATTATAATTTCAACACTTGTCAGAGAAAAAAACACTTCGCTAATGAATTATATTAAACAATGGCAATATTGGCAATTGATATTCAGAATATCGTTATGAACTCCTCTGTTTTTTTTTTGCATTGATTGTAGTTGAAGTCCAAGTGGTTACCCATCCACCATACAGTCCAGATCTTGACCTCAACGATTCAAACTAACTCACTTTATTATTTCGTTGGTAAATATGTCTGATGACTGTCAGCTCAAGATTTTATTCGTCTTCAGGTAATATATAACGTTTTGATATTCGCAACGAATTACAAAAGACGAGATCACATTACATTCAGTTACTATTAACATAAATTGGATAAACTACGCATAGAATAGAATAATGTATTTATCCTGTATGATCAAAATTCATGATATAGGACATATCATATATAGAGGTCGTCCAGTATTGAAACGACCGTTTGGTAGGCAGAGAGAAGGAAAACACGAGTGGGCACGACTTGATGTGGCTGCTTATGCTACGGCAAATCTTCACCAGTGGCTTGTCATGCAGCGTTTTAAAGGTTAGGTTTGTTTGATTAATAAATAGGTAGTGCAGTTATTTATTCAACTTTGCAATAGTTTACTTGTTACCTTGTCAAAATGCTCAGTGGTTAGTACTATTCAGTATCGGAAAAAGAAATTATGGCAAATGTGAGGGAAAATCTTTTCACATTCATAACCAA
Organism: Gonioctena quinquepunctata; assembly: GCA_018342105.1. Classification (NCBI taxonomy): domain Eukaryota; kingdom Metazoa; phylum Arthropoda; class Insecta; order Coleoptera; family Chrysomelidae; genus Gonioctena; species Gonioctena quinquepunctata. The sequence goes on from JAFIRS010002999.1 coordinate 163,906, forward strand.
AGAAAGTTCACCACAATGGTTTTCGGCTTTCAATAAAGTTACCAGTAATGTTTTGTGTTACAAATATTATTCCATAAATCTAATTGTTGCTCCATGTTTTTACATGTTTTAATGCTGTCTTTTACATCTTTTTGTATTTCACCGAAAAACGACCATTCTCGCTAACATTCTCCCTGATGATGACAATATTCATTGTCGAAATATTGGAAATATAATGTTATAAGAGTACATTTGCGTTTGCTGCTGTCCCAAAGAATTTCTCAGACTTTTTCCTAACTAGTCAGCAAAGACTACCTCTCCTCTTTCTTCTATATATATATATATATATATATATATATATATATATTTTATGTTATGTTATGCCAGTTGTAAATTTTAAAAGACTAAAAAGCCACAAAAAGGATAAATAATTATCAATTTCAAGAGTTTGCTTGTAAATAACTTTTAAAATTCAATGTATTTTATGAGCCTAGGTATGATATGGATAGATAAAAATGTCAAAGTACTATAAAACAGTCAATTATATACACTATCAAAATTATCATAACTCATAATTGCTCAAAAGACAACTAAAAGTCAAGATTTACAAAATTATCATGAATAAAAAGTAATCAACACATTGATAAACTTGAAACACTCTGTACATGAAATTGTAGCAAACTAAAAGTTAACAAATGAGAGAACAGCAAACGTCTTTATGAAAGATAGCCAATCAGAGAAGAGATGATCAGATGTAAAGTTGGAAATTGTGAGAGAATGGCAAAGAGAAGGTATCATAAGCAATTATTATTCAAACTTGTAATTAATGATAAGAATGGGAATTCAATTGTGTGTATAAATTGTGCAACATTAATATAAACAGTGCAAAGTGACAAT